>PVKM010019416.1:0-24218 GCA_004027735.1 Carollia perspicillata
TCTGAAGTCCAGAAGTACAAAATGGATTTGATGATACTAAAATTAAAGATTTGGTGGAGTTATGTTCCCTCTGAAGATTTGAGGGGAAAATCTGTTCCACCATCTTTTCCGGCTTATAGAGGTTGACCGCAGTCCTTGGCTCATGGCCCTTTCCAGCAGTCCCAGAGCCCCCACACCTGCTTCCATCACCACATCTCTTTTCTGACTCTCCTGCTTCCCTCCTTCTCTTATAAGGACTGTGATCACACTGGGCACATCGTGATAACCCAGGATTATCTCTCCAGTAGAGGATTTTAATTGAATCGCATCTGCAAAAATCCCCTTTTCTCTGTAAGAAAATATATTTACAGTGTTAGTGGGTAAGACTTGGGCATTGCTGAGGGTTATTTTTTTCCTTAACACGTTACTTTTTTCCACTTTCAAACCACAAGCTATTGGCCATTTCTACATTTAACTATTTGTTCTCTACTAATTTCAACTGACCAGCTGAGACTTCCTTTACCCTCAAAGTATTATTTGTAACTTTCCACTCCTTTACATGATTCAGAACTTCTTGGAAAAGCAGACACTCTATATTACTGATAATTGTATTCTTTATAGTCCTAAGCACAATGAAATAAAAAAGTTGATAAATTAACATATTAAAAATTAAAAATGCCTGCTTACCAAAAGATATCATTAAGGTGTGAGTTTATTTCTGGGTCCTCTATTCTGTTCCACTGATCTATGTGTCTGTTTTTATGCCAGTGCCAGGCTGTTTTGATTACTATGGCCTTATAGTACACTTTGATATTAGGTATCATGATTCCTCCACCTTTGTTCTTCTTTCTCAGGATCACTGTTGTTATGTGGGGCCTTTTGTGGTTCCACATAAATTTTTGCAATATTCTACTTCTGTGAAATAAGTCGTTGGAATCTGGATAGGAATTGCATTGAATCAATAGATTGCTTTGGGTAGTATGGACAATTTAGTGATGCTAGTCCTTCCTATCCATGAACACCATGTGTGCTCCACTAATCTGTATCATCTTCAGTTCCTTTCTTCAGTGTCTTATAATTTTCCAAGTGCCAGTCTTTTGCATCCTTGGTCAGATTTATTCCTAGGTATTGTATTCTTCTTGAAGCAGTTGTGAGTGGGATTGTTTTCTTTATTTCCCTTTCTGATGGTTTGTTACTGACATATAAAAATGCAACTGATTTCTGGATATTATTTTTGTAACCCGCTACTTTACTGAAATCATTTATCAGTTCTAGTACTTCCTTGGTGGAATCTTTGGGGTTCTCTAGATACAGTATTATGTCATCTGCAAATAAAGGCAAGTTTACTTCTTCCTTTCCAATTTGGATGCCTTTTATTTCTTCTTCTTGCCTGATTGCTGTGGCTAGGACTTTCAGTACTATGTTAAATAAGAGAGGTAAAAGCAGACATACCTATCTAGTTAATAATCTTAATGGGAATGCTTTTAGTATAATGCTGTCAGTGGGTTTGTCATATATGGCCTTTATTATGTTTAGGTATGTTCTCTCTACTCCCACTTTGCTGAGAGTTTTTTTTTTTTATCTGAAATGGGTGCTGGATTTTATCAAATGCTATTTCCACATCTATTGATATTTAATATTTGACAGGGGAAGCAAGCATATATAATAGGCTAAAGATAGTTTATTAAATAAATGGTATTGGGAAAACTAGACAGATACATGCAGAAAAATGAAACTATACCACCTTCTTACACCACACACAACAATATATTCAAAGTGGATTAAAGACTTAAATGTTAGACTCAAACCATAAAAATCTCAGAAAAAAAACATAGGCAGAAAAATCTCAAACATTGTCCATAGCAATATTTTATCTGATATATCTCATCAGGCAAGGGAAACAAAAGAAAAAAATTAACAAATGGGACTACATCAAACTAATAAGCTTGATGAACAGCAAAGGAAACCATCAACAACATAAAAAGACAATGCATTGAATGGGAGGACATATTCACTGATACATTAAATAAGGGGTTAATATCCAAAATTTATAAAGAACTTCTAAAACTCAACACCAAAAAAAAATCCAATTAAAAAATAGGCAAAAGACTCAATCAGCTCTTATGTCACTAATCATCAGAGAAATACAAATTAAAACCACAATAAAATATCATCTCACACCAGTCAGAATGGCTGCCATCAATAAATCAATGAACAAGTGCTGGCATAATGTTATTTAGATTTGGACAGCAAGCAATGAAAGACCATCCTAAGAGACAGGAAACAAATACAGAGAGTCCTACACTTGGTCTGATTGCTGCCAGGAGAGAGTTTTGGCCATGACACAGAGAGTGGAAACCCAGGCAGAGTACAGTAGTCTCCTGATGTTGGGGAGAAATGAATGTCTGTGCAGCTAGATTTTGCAGGGTAGAAATCAGAGAGTCAACAGAGGTGTATATAGAGTTCTGCTAGAGTCTTCAGCTGAGTACTAATGAGTGTAGGTTTGTGAGGACACTATCCAGGTCTAGAGAAAGATTTTTTTGAAAAGATAAGAGAGACAGTAACAGGAACTCTCACAAAGACAGAAATACTTTCTGTTCTCATCAGGCAGAGTGGAAAACCTCATAATGTACAGGTAGAATTCTCAGAAGGTTTAGCTTCAATATTGAGACAAAGGTACCCCTAGAACAGAGGCTGCTCTCGTACTACATAAAGTTCAAAAGTAAGTTCTAAAAACACTAAACTGTAAGTAACTCAACTGCACCTTCCCCCCAGAGTTCAAGAATATATATGAGAATACAAAAATATCCAGCATTCAACAAGATAAAATTTGCAATGTCAGACATTCCATTCAGAAATGAACAGAATTAACATTTCTGATTAACAATTGAAGCAGGGAAATATGACCTATACTGAGGACAAAAATCAATTAATTGAAACTGATATAACAAATATACTGGCTTTAGAATTAGTAGTCAAGACATTAAAAGAGTTATTATAACAGTATACCATAAGTTTAAGAAGCTAGAGAAAAGATTGCACATAAAGACTAGAGAAATAGAGAACATCAAATAACCAAAAACTGACTTTGTAAAGATGAAAACTACAATATCTGAGGTGAAAAATTCACCAGATTAAAAATTGGAGAAAAAAAGTTAATGAACTTGAAGACAAAGCAATGGAAGCTATCCAAAATGAAACCCAGAGAAAAATTTTAAAAATTGGAAATTAAAAGAAGTGGAACATCAGTGAACTGGGGGACAACTTTAAATACCAAATATACATGTAATTGGAGTCCCCAAAGCAGAGAAGGGATTATTTTCACTTCTGATCTATTTTGAATAAAGCTGCTATGAATATTCATGGTAGATAGATGTATGCTTTTAATTCTCTTTGGAACACACACTGGAAAGAAATTGTTTGGTTGTAGGGATCATATATGTTTAACTTCTTAAAGAAACTGTCAAACAATTTCCCAAAGCACTTTTATAAGTTTACACTCACTCCAGCAATGTATTAGAATTCTAATTCTTTCAAATCATGGCCAATGTTTTGTATTATTAGCTTTAATTTTATTCAGTCTAATGGGGGTCTAGTGGTATTTCATTGTGTTTTTAAGTTGCATTTCCCTGATAACAAGTATTATTGACCATCTTTTCATAGGCTTATAGGCCATTTCTGTGCGTGTGTGTGTGTGTGTGTGTGTTTGTATCTTTTTAAAATAAATGTGAGGGACTTCCAGTCAAGATGATGGTATAGACAGGCATGGCTCTCCTTTTTGCACAACCACATCAAAATTAGAACTAAAATATAGAACAGCAATCACTTAGAACCATCAGAAATCAAGTTGAATGGAAGTCTGACAATTATGGAATTATAGAAACCACATCCATCCAGACTGGTAGGAGTGGTACAGACACAGAACAGGATGATCCCACACTCATGTGTGATGGGTAAAAATTTGGGAGGGATATCTTGGGAGGGAGGAGTCCTAGCCTCACACCAGACCCCTCAGACCAGGTTTTCAATGCCAGGAAGATAAATACCCACAACTTCTGGCTGCAAAAACCAGTGAGGATTGAGTGGGTGCAAGAAGCTTCTGGAGTCCAAAGAAGTTCCCCCTAAATAACCCACAAATGGATTCACCTACTAAGACTTACTCCCTCTGAGCTCCAGCACTAGGGTAGCAGTTTGAAAGGCACCAGCAGCATATGGGAAGAAATTGAAGTACCTGGCATCAAGGCAAGAGGCCGTTGTCCCTTTTCTAAACCTTCTGCCCCACAGAGCCACAGAGCCTCCATTGACCAGGCTAACACTGTTTGACAGGCCTTGGAGATCCCCAGAGACTCCACCCCACCCAATTTACAGACACACTCAAGCTACTTTTCCATATGAATAGCTGGTTTTGCCTCAGTCTTCACAACTTCCTAAATTGCCTCAAACAAGCAACAGTTGGTCTGAGTGAGCCCCAGACCCAGCACTAGCAGCAGCCAGCCTGGATTCATAGCTTGGCTTTGCCTAGGAATCTCCAAACCAAACCAAGTAACAACCATCTCAGATTGCCTTATAACTCAGGAAGGATGGCCCTGAACAAAACACAGTTGGGGCCTGATCTTGACCTGCAGCACCCTAGAAACCCCAGGGCCAGCACACCCCGTGGTCAGCTACAGACCATGTTGGAGTACAACCACCCTGCCCCTGCACAGCTGATCCTCCACAGAGGGTAGATGTTTGTAGTCAGTGGTTACAGCCAGTCCTTGCAGCTGACTGGCCTGGGTAAATCCCTCCTATTCATCTGCCAACAGCAACCAAGGTTTAGCTACAAGAGGAGGGTGTACTCATCCCACACAAAGGGTGCATCTCAAGTTCCCAGCTTGGGTGATAGGGGACGCTGTGCCACTGGTCTCTACAGGACACCTACTACATTAGATCACACCACTGAGACACAGAATAAAAGTAGCTCTCCTTAATACATAGAAACAAACATAAGGAGGCTGCCAAAACAAGGAGACAAAGAAACATGACCCAAATAGAATAACAGATCCAAACTCCAGAAAAAATGCTAAATGAAATGTAGATAAGCAATCTATCAGATGTACAGTTTAAAACACTGGTTATAAGGATGCTCAAGGAACTTAGTGAGGACCTCCACAGCATAAAAAAATTTATCCAATCAGAAACAAAGGATACACTAGTTGAAATATGAAACAATTTACAGGGAAAAACCAGTAGAATGGATGAAGCTGAGAATCAAATAAATGATTTGGAACATAAGGAAGTAAAAAACACCCAATCAGATCCACAAGAAGAAAAAAGAATTCAAAAAAATGAATATAGTGTAAGCAGCCTCTGGGACAACTTCAAGAGTTTCAACATTCATATCATAGCGGTGCAAGAAGGAGAAGAGAAAGAGCAAGAGATTAGAAAATTACTTGAAAAAATAATGAAAGAAAACTTCCCTAATCTGGTGAAGGAAATAGTCATGTGTGTCCAGGAAACACAGAGTCCCAATTATGAGTAGTAGTCCATTGTATAAATACAGCACGATTTATGTATTTGTTCACCTGTTGATGAGCATTTGAGTAGTTTCCAGGTTTTTACTATGAATATTTGTATAACAATCTTCACATGCATGTATGGTTTCATTTCTCTTTGGCTTAGAATCAATTAACTCAGCATTCAACCATAAGAGATAGGAAAAAGAGAACAAATGAAATGTATAATAAGCAAATTAAAAGAAATAACAGAGACCAGAAAATAAAAGTTAATGAAACAGTAAAACAATGAGTAAAAATTGATGAAAACAAAACCTGCTGTTTGTTGGTTTTCTTTTTGTTTGTTTGCTTTGAGAAGACAACAAAATAAACTTCTACAGAAGGCTGATCAGGAAAATAAGAGACCAAATGATTATATATGTATATTAATTACATGTAATATCTATGATGTCAGCAAAATGAAGAACTTCTGCTCTTCAAAAAAATAGTGCTAAAAGAATGAAAACAGAAAACTCAGACTAGGAGAAAATATTTGGAATATATATATCCAACAAAAAATGAGATTCAGAGTATAAAAAGAACTCTCAAAACTTGATTAAAAAAAACAAACAGAAACAAACAACCCACGTAAAACATGGCTAAAGATTTGAACAGTCACCTCACCAAAGAAGGTATATGGAAGGCACATAAGTACATGAAAAGATGCCTGAACGTCAGCAGTCATGAGGAAAATGCAAATCAAAACCACAGCAAGGCATAACTACTAGAACGTCTAAAGTTAAAAAGACTGGCCGCGCCAAGTGTTGGGGAGGATGTGGAAACTGCTCGGTGCAGGGCACGGAAAATGGTACAGCTACTTTAGGAAACCGTTTGACAGTTTCTCAGAAAGCTAAGTATACATCTGTTAAATAACCCAACTACCCCACTCCGAAATGTTTACCAAAACACATCTTTAAATCTGGAAATCTGACCAACTCAACCATTGGAAGAGCTTCAAATGTGTGGTTCGGTTTCCTTCACAAGAAAGTGTTATGCAGATGACTAATGAGAATAGAATATTATCGCTACTTTTGACATACATTTTCCTGTTGCTGACTGGAGAGCTCTGTGTAGCCTCTACGTTGGAATATCACTTTACGTCTTCCATGAATCACAATATTTGAAGAAAATCCTTCATTCAACATTTATTAAACACCAATTATTCTTATTAGTACATTCTCCCTCTATGTTTGCATAAAGGCCTTAAAGCTCTAATAAACAAAGATCTACAAACAAAACATCATATTAACTTGATCGCTTCTAATCTCCCTTTTAATGTATTATACCATTATTCTGCATATTATAAAGTATCTATTTCTTATTGTCTAAAATCCCTTATTAGCTCAACTACATTTGAGATATTTTATTTCCCTGGCCTGGCTCAGTTTTCCCATTATGGTTCCCCTGGCCTGGCCCTCGTCTCTATTTTTCAGTGGGAAAAGACATTTTAATTAAACACATCTTCATTTTGGAGTCTTTAAGACAAAATGTCAGCAGGTAGGAACCTGGCCGCTATTTCAAATCGGAAAATAAATTTGGGCACAGGTAGCAGCAGCTGGGTTTACCGATCAGCTGACATGATGTGAGAATCACCTGGGGTCAAGCCTCTGTCACAGGATCAGGGAAAATCAGTTTTCTCTCCAGTGAAAATAGAGCGACTTGTTTTCAAATCTCTCAGCTTCCAGCCGGTCCCGATGTTTTCATTTGGTGCGTGAAGCGGTTCTGCCTTCCACTGTCCTGTTGTTGTGACAGTCTTTGTCTCCACCCAGGCAGCACAAAGACACCCCCGCCTCCCACAGAAGGGACTGGTAGCTGCTTTTCTTGCATTGGGGAGATAGACCTGATATCACAGTAAGAAAAGATATCCGATCTTTTTGGTCCCCTTTGTTTTCTCTCTCCAAGTTCTACAGCCCTTTTTATCTGTAAATTTTAAAAAAATGTACATACATTTTCCGAATGTGCTGCATAATACAACTTCATACATTTAGAAAGCTGACAGCTGCCCTCTGAGGTATAGCCCGACAGCCTAAAATCCAGAAATCAATCATTTAGATAGAGTGATCCCATGCTATTGCTCCCAGTATGTATTGCGGCACCCAGGAACCACTTATCTGAGATATGCCATCATAACTCTGATAGATGAAAGCACCACGTCCAGGAAACAATTGTGTGTGGGGGGAGGGGGGAGGGATGCTATCATAGATCTGCCGTGGTACAGCCCAGAATCCAGCAGCCAACCGGCAAGTCTGTGCTGGATCGGAGCTTCCAGAAACCTGTGAAGCAGCAGGATGACAGTTCTGTTCTTCAACAGCCCATTATGAGCTAATTAGCATACATGAATTGCAGATTTGAAGCATTAAAGTGATGTACAAATCATTAATTTTTTGTCAAATCCATGTCATCCTTGTGTATGCCTTCTTATTTTAATGTTGCATGACAGTGGGAAGAGGTACAATCCTCTGTATAAAGAGGAGAGATTTGGTGTAGCTGATATAATGAGATCTATTTAAACATATGTATTTTTCAGCTTTGAATATATCTGCTTGGAAAAAATGCGACACTTTTCCCATTAGGGTTAATTGTGAAAGGATGTTAATATATTCAAAACCCCAGGGGTAGTTCTACATGTTGTCTGAATGAAACAAGGGATGTAAGACCAACTTCACATCTGAGCTTTCCTTTCAAAAAGTCCTCCTTTTGATGAATTAAAAGAACCACAAATTCTTTCTCACTGACTATATAAGGTGTAACTGTTTAGAATGAGAGCTGAGCTTTCAGGTGTCTGAGAGATCCGATGTTAACAGATCTACTCTCGTAAACCTCATGCCAAACGTAATTTATAAAGATGTCTAATGCAATGCAATGGAAAAGGGAAAACAGCATCAAAGCCAATTTTCATGCTGCAAAAGGCTTCTAAATATTAATTTGTGGTTTTCTGCATTGTTTCTGTGTATTTAATTACTAAAGCTATTTGTGCTTAAAGAAATGCTTGGTGTTTCATTTGAATTTCTTTTTTCTTATTATAGTGGTGTCACAATGCTTAATTTGTTAGCACTGTGATAGTTTCCATGGTAACAGAGTCTAATATTATATATAAATATGTATGTGTTATATATATGTGTGTGTGTGTGTTATAAATATGGACTATAGGTGATTATGACTTCATTTCAAAAGCACATCTCAGAAGACATAGCTCTTAAGGAAACCCTGATTAAAAGTGCAGTTATACTTAGTGATGTGAGCCTCAAGGTGTGGTCACAAACGTGGTTCCCTTTCCACATGGGAAAACAGAAGTTCTGAGGAAGACAGAGATGTCTGCCTGCTCTCTTCTTACAAGTTCCCTTCTGCCTGAGAGCAGAGTCATCCGTGCCCAGGGCCATACTCTATGAATCTTTTTCTTCTTCCCACTTCCTTCCCCACCACCATTTTATTTAATTTTCAACAATTTATTTATTGATTCTTAGACAGAGAGAGAGAGAGACATCGATTTGTTGCTCCACTTAGTGGTGCCTTCACTGGTTGCTTCTTGTACGTGCCCTGCCTGGGGATTGAATCTGCAACCTTGGTGTATCTGGATGACCCTGTAACGAACTGAGCTGCCTGGCCAGGGCTCCTTCCCCACCAACTTTTTAATCACACAAAATCTAGACAAAGTGAAAACCGTGGACAAACACCAGGGGAGATGTTTTTCCAAGGAGAATTATAACAAGAAGACTGAGGGATTGCACTGAGGAAGGAATGGGGAAGGCTGAGATAATTTGTTCCATTTGTGTTGGTGACAGAGAAGAATTCATAATAAAGAAAAACATAAACATATGTAGCACTTCACTTAGGCATTTCATGTGCCTCTCACTAAATATTTAAGTATGATATTATAGTTTTCATTTTAGAGACAAGAGAGCTGAAGCTCAGAGTGGACGAGTTAACACTGTCATGAATGTTAGATTTGCCAAAGTCTCTGATCTTTGCACAGTGTCATCTGACGGTCCCGAGGCCTTCTTGAGTGCAAAGTACTAGTGCTGTAAAGCCACTCCTTTCAGACTAATTAACATTCTGCCTAGTCACCCATGCAGTGGGAACTTGGGCAATGACAATGATATGGAGATCACTTTGGGACTAAACGAAGAATTAACCTGATAGAAGGGGAGAATAGTGTGGCCATTGTTATCAGTAAGTGTTATTTTAAGCTTCATGTGACAACATGAAGCTTAATGACTACAGTGGTTTAACTAAATAGGATTTTTGTAAGCCATCCCAAGCCCAGAGACAGGCAAATTTAGGTTGGTATGGAGGCACTGCCAGGCTATCAGGGACTCAGCAGTTAAGCAGTTGCCTATCTTTCCACTGTGCCACCCATAGTCCAAGGCTAAAATTCTTATGTTCTTCATGCTCATAATATGATTGCTGCCCCACTGGACATCACAACTGCATTCCAGGCCAAAAGAGGAATGAATGAATAAAAAGCAAGTGAATACACCAGTTGGTCTCTCTCAATCTCTCTCTCTCTCTCTCTCTCTCTCCATCCCTTACACTCTCTCTCTCTCAGGAAAATCACAAATTCAATATTGGATGACACGTGTTGTGCTTTGACTCATATTGTTTCCTTGGTATTAACCAGTGAGGTATCAAATGACCTCTGGGAACTGCCCAAAATATAAAATCATTCACAAATATGTGTGCCATCCTTGTGCAATTGCTATGCTAATCTTCTCGGTATGATTCCAATTTTAGTAGATATGCTGCCAAAGTGAGTGTGAACTTGTCTCTCTTCAGCAATAAACAATAACTTTCAGGAAATCCTCACTGAAAGACATTGACCAGTCTCATACCAAAAGCCACCCCATAGAGGCAAGGGGGTCTATGGACGTGAGTCATTTTAACTGAAACTAATGTTGCCCTGAATAAAATGGGGGTTCTGTTAGGAAAGAATGGGAGACAGTCATTGGGTAAGCAACAAAAAGGATTACAAGCAATTGTAATCTTTTGTGATAGATATCAAGAATATACAGCAATATAGAGAAAGGAGCCCTTTACATAAAGGAAAAATAGTAAGAGCTTATTCTGGCATACAGATAAACACCAGCTTGGACCTAACTGATCTTCTTTCTGTTTCTTGGGTCTTCCTCCATTTAATACTTCTAAGTTGCAGTACTGAGTAGCCACCTTATTAGTATTTAACCACGGGCTCGTGTTCTCGGTGTCTCTACGACCCCTGTAAGACTATGGCAGGACTATGGCAGTGTATATGGTCTGAGCAAGTGGGGCTTGCAGAAGCTGTGCGGTAGAGTGGTCAAGAACCGGAGTTGCACAGAACAGCGTTCAAACTTGAGCTTCACTTCTTATAACTTGTGTGACTCTTACAAAGGTTCTTAAGTTTTTGAACACTTGATTTTCTTACCCGGTAAACAAGGACCATAGAGATACCGCTTTCAGAGGGTTTCTATGAAAAGGAAAGGAGCCAATGCACATGAAGCACCTAAAGGAATCTCCAACACGTGGCCAGCATTTCACCAATATCAGCTAGTGTTATTATTGTTATTAATCAGCTTGGCCTGGATCCAAACCATAGATCTGCCATTTTCTTGGGCAAGTTACTGAAAGACTTTAATCCTTAATATCATCATGTGAAAAATGGTTACTGTAATGCAATGTTAGAGATGGTAGGTATAAAAAGTACGTGATACAATGATTGGTAACTAGTGGTAGTGGTAAACACACTTGTTGTCTAACAACGCCCGTTCCCCTTCTCCCTGACTCTAGGATTTCATTTTTTTTAGGATGGCGCTATGTCCTGCTAATATTACTCTCTTCCCCAACTCCCTTGCACTACAGAACAACAAAGTTCTGGACAATGTAATGTAAGTGAAATTCCCGAAAGAGCTCTTTCTCTCCTGAATAAAAAGACAGTATCCTATTTTTGAAAACCCTTTGCTCTATTTCCCTTTCCATTATATGTTCAGAGGTGTTGCAGCTATTTTGAAAGCATAGGACAAGAAACACAAACTAATAATGACAGAGAGGGAAGTTAGACTTTGGGTCCCTCAAAGTATCAATGAAGCCCTGTACCGGCTTTAGATTGCCCAACTCTAGAAGTATTATGAGAGAGAAAAAAAATCTTAGTAGTTTAAGTCAATATTCCTTCAACTATATTTTATATGCAACCAAACATGGTTTTATATGGATTATATGCAATCTGTAGTGACATAGGTTTTTGCCATGTGGAGACTGTATTAACAACCATCATCATCACCGTCACTTCTCGCTAGGACATGCCGCCAGGATGTCCGTATTTGTGTTCTATCCGAAGGGCTTGATGGTGGCCCCATGGAAGAAGTTTAGTCTGAAGAACACGTTGATCAGGACTCCCAAAGGGTCTTCAGTTCCCTGGAGGGAAGTGGAAAAATCCCAACTTCTTTTGGAACTTGGGAGCAAAGACCAGACACTAGTCAGACCCGACCATCGAGTCTGAAGGGGCTGCTAAACCGGAAGAGCCCCGTGCATGTATGGAACCCTTCTGCATTCCCCTGGGTCTGTAGTCTGGAGATTTACAAGTTCATTGCCCCCTAATTGCCTACAGACACCTGGGTGACAGTAAAACTACCTGGGATGGGGCTAAAGAGAAATCAATGCTGGGTAATTGATGGGTAATACTGCAAAGATCATTTTGTGGTTAATGGTAACCACCAATAACTAGAGATGGATGAAGAATAACAATCTCCCCACAACCTTTTCACCAATTTATATTGAGAGTGAGTCTCTGACCAAATTCAGCCACACATAAAGATGTATATTAGACATTTATTAGGAAGCAGACACAGAAAAGCTCATATAAGCTATTCTACGAGTTTGATGAAATTCCAGCTCTTGGCCTTCAGGTGTTCTAACTCTACCAGTGTGTGCAATGTTCACCTGAGGCAGTCATGGCTCTCCTCCAGAGGCAGGTTCAGTTAACCTCATAGTGGATATCAGGCCATCAGAGGTCTAGGTAAATAGGCAGACACTGGACAGTCTAGGAAACAGCATCCCTAATGGTATAGGCCATAAGGTTTTGTAGATTGTTATCCTATTTATGCAAGCAGGATGGGAGTCTGTAGAATATTTCATGAGGTCCACATGGCTTTATTCTCACTGTTTTCACTATTTCATACCTATTTCTGATATTCCTAAATCCTAACTGACAAGTCAATTTTTACCCATGGAAATCCTTTTTTAACATCTATTATGCAGACTAAGAATACCCTGGTGTTGTTGGAAGATTAAGATAGCTACAACCTTGCTAGGAAGCAGCTCTGGAGGATGGGATGTCTGAAGGATGGGCTATTTGAAGGCTAGGTGATGACATGTAGGGTGTAAATTTTGGATTAGGGCAAACGATCACCCGAATGATGTGGCTTAAGCTGACTGACATACAAACACATTAAGAGCCAAATCAGAACTAGACCTCATGTCCTCTGACTCCCAAGTTTGAAAATCTTACCACTATAGCATCCCATCTTGGCATCAAACCTGCAAAGAGTCTGAATTTGTTGCCTTAAGAGGTAACCTTTGCTAAGTTAGCCTAATAATAGCATCAACACGTTTCCTACTCAGAATGAAAGTAGCAAATCAGTTGCTGATACTTATCTTGGAGGAACATGCAAATGGGGTAAGGCAGGATTGCACCAAATGATGAAAATTTGGATTTGTAAGAGATTTCAATGTAAAACAACAAATGGCTGTTAGAAAATTAAGAGAAAATATGATAAATACTGACTGAGAAGTTCAAAGCGAACCTCGCCGTGTTATTATCTCTCTTCTCTTTCGGCCCTTCAGTGTCTGTATTTTGTGTTTCGCAGTCCTGCTCTGATTTCATTACCCTTTAAGTTATCTCTTTGATAATTTCTTTTGTTATTAATAAGCATCCACTCTATGACTTCTCATTTATTTTTACATGGGACATTATGGGAAAACAATTAAAGAGTTCCCAGATATGATCACTGGCTTGTGGTGGTATATTTTAAACTTTCAAAGAAGCTAGGGTTCTGCTGTGGGGATTCAGTGGTCACCTGAAGAAAATAAGAGGGTCCTACACCACCCACCCCACATTCCTTAGAAAGACGAGGCTCGCCACCTACTCACGCAGAGCAGAGTGGAGGCCTTCTGATTCATCCACTGGCTTTATGTAAATGTGGTTAGTGCTCTTTGGCTATTCTTCTGAAGGGAAGTGTGTGCTCTTTTGTTTATTCACTGGATGCAGAGGTGAAGGCTGCAATTGCCAGTACAACAAACACATTGTGAGGATCTCACTTTACTGGAGTGGACAGTGTGGTACAGGAACAATGAGCAGGCTGATTGAAGCCAAAACTGTGATGCAGTTGTTGGCTTTCTTGAGGGGGTGGTGAGGGATGCGTATAATAAATTTCCACCTAAAGAAACTGGTACTTCCCCCCCCCAAAAAAAAACCACAAATGGTATATTAATATCTTACCTTTTCTCCACCTGGGAAACAAAGATAATTTTTTAGCCTCCTTCACTGAAATGACAAAAGAAAAAGCTCTTATAAAAGGCTTAGTTAGACACTAAATGTGAAATCAGTTCTTAATGATAATCTACTGAAGCCTTTATTGTTTGATCTTCTGGGAATTAAAAATCACTAGGTCTTCCTTGAAACTCTCCCCCAGGAGTAGCATGTGGCTCCTACATTCTGAGCAATTAAATTTCCTGGAGAGGAGGAGGCTGGGAAATTACAGACCACTGAGTCTATAGATTAAAATATAAACAACTAATGGGTAAATGGGTTAAATAGCTAAGTGGTGGTCCATTTGAGGATTGGCCTTTTCTCTATTAAACCTGGTATCAAAGGCTGAATGCCATGATAAGGAGTTCAAAAGTACCCTAAGCTTGAAACAGCTTTGAAAAAACCACGCTGCTTTAACTGATATAATTATTGTGGATTCATTGAAGTCTGAACAGCAAAGTATTTAAAGCACTGTCAGGAAATATTAAATCTCCCTCTGATTCTAGGATTAAAAAAAGGTAAGACAGCTCATTTTTTACATTAAAGCAGGATTGGGCCTGATTAATATTTGAAATATTTTTTGCCAATTTCGGCAGCATTAGATTTTGGCTAGTGAAATATAAATGAACATCAATTGCATATGACAACTGCTGATCTAAACCACTTAAAATTCCCTGAATGTCCCTTTCTCTCTTAGACTGGCTGCCTGAGTCTCATCATCAAAGGCAGCTCAGTGGAGGAGGCCCTGCCTAGGCTGTGAGGTTAGAGAGATAGCCCTTTGTTTTGTGAAAACATGAATCGCTATCAGGGCCATTACAACCTTTCAAGCTAGGTCACAGTACTCCAAGTCATTCTGCATTTTGCTCAGATTCAGGGAGCTCAGAGACTTGTTGCTGCTTTTTTGTTTCAGTGGAAATCAAATCTGCTTCAGTCACTACCTCCTCCTGCTTCCGTCTGAGACCAAAGGTTTAAGAGACCAATATCAGCATCAAATGTTAGAGCCACAAAATAAAGATGACCAATTTACCTAGTAAACATTTTTGCTGATGATTTAGAGAATGAATGAAGACTAAAAAATAGGAGCTATTTTTTCATTTGTCCTCAGAGGGAAATTTAATCATGGTTAGTCCTTGGCTATCATAATGGGTTCTTTGAAGCAACTTCAGAGTCCAAATTAAACAGTTCATTATATACAAACTAATTTAAGAGATGAAGTTGATTTGGCTTTTTGGAATCAAGGGCCTAATGTTTCTATTAGTGTAATTTAAAAATATGGTAACCGGATTCACCTAAGACGCTGAGCTCTCTCCAGCTTCCTCTTTCCCCCCACCCAGATTTGATTTCAAGATCTTATCTAAAAGATCTATTAGAACAAAGACCCCACTAATTAAGTAGCTAACCCCAAGACTATGCTGTTAGCCTGTGGGGGCTTCTTTTATTCCATTAATTTGAGAGCTGTCACTTTATCTCCAGTGGTAATTGGTGTGTGAAGTCTATCTCTACCTACTTATATGGGAGGAGATGCCACCATTTCCTCTCATTTGAACTCAGTTTTGACCACAGGTTAGACCAGCTCATCCTACATTTGTCTGAGTTAGTGATCTTGAAAAATGCATCCCTTAAAATAGTTTGGAAAACATTACCCATGCAAATGTTTTGTGGCTAGCTAAGGCTGGAGCTGATAGAGCCAATAAGGCTTAGCAGATTTTGGATTGATTCTGCTCCCCTCACCCAGGCTGCTCTTTGCTGTATGAATTGAGCACAAAAGGTCACAGTGAATCAATCCGGGCCTGGGTTTGCAAAAATGTGAATAGAAGGTAGTCAGTCATGGTAACTCCCGTTCGTGAGAAGGTTATTAAAGTTCACTGGAAAACAATTTCCCCAATCTCACATTTATAATTGAATACTGCTGTGCTGAGGTTTCAATGAGATGAAGTATGTGAAAGTGCTTCGAAAACTCTGTAAAATAAAGTCTGAGAGAAGCTGCGTAGCTATTAACTGTGCTTCTGCTGGAGAATGGGATTATGGGGGAAACAGCACTGTCTCACTTATACCCTTTTCTCATGTTTGAGTTGTTACAGCTGCAAATATGTATGACACAGAATCAGCTATATACATATACGCATATGTGTATATATACATATATACATTTATATATATATATATATGAATCTTTGCTTTTTTAAGTGTTTTCCACAGGAAAGGATATAAAAATAGTCTATCCTGAGCCATTAAAACTCACTGTGTCCTGGATTTCAAATAACTAAAACAGAAGTAATAATCAAGTTTTTTAAGGAAAAAAAATCAAATATCATATATGGGGTCAAGAATAGAAAAAATGCAGCTCAATTTTTACAGGTTCATAACATATTCTGCAGGTATGATGGAAGATTCTTTTTTAAAAATCTGAAATGAGGTCGTATGTTGTTTTTAGCTGTGCATAAAATCAGCATGATCATGAATATTCTGGGGACTTTGTTTGAGAATTGAATATTATAGGCCATCTCAGGTCAACAAGGATTGCCCCATGCATAATTCAGTGTACATACGATAGGGACAAATATAGAAACAGAAACCCCAGATAAACTGGGAAGAGAGGAGATGCCTAAGGGGGTCCCTAATGAAGGGAAAAGCACCTGCCTTCTATCCTGGTTTTAAGATCCTTTCTCTGCTGTTCCCTTCTTCTTCCATGTTCTCATTCTGGCCCCCAGACATCCAGGCCTCCTTTGGACTTGGGAGTCAGAAGATTGGAGTTCTAATTCCAGCTATGCAATGGAAGGGCTGCTTGAGGCTGGGTCCGTGTTTTAAAGCTTGTGGAATCTCCTTTCTTAAACAGGGGGTCTCCAGGATTCAATGAGATTGATGACAAAAGCACCCCAGAAAGTGCACATCCACAAACAAAGATAAGGTGGAACATTATTTACTTTCCATTCTAGCTTGTCTGCGTCAACATTTGTGCAACTGACATCCCATTGCCTCAGGACCTTGTTGTCTGTAGTTAATCTGATAAAGTAAACTCTGCTCCTGTGTAGGGAGGTGCTAATGAGTTAACTTAGTACCTTTCTCTGGAAATATATTTACATTTGGAAGGAACTAAAAGAGGCTGTTCCTACTTCAGTTTGGGAAGGGGAGGAGGAGATGGCTGAAAATGCTCTGAACTAGTGCCTTCCCCTCGTGCCAGACACTCTGATGGGAGCTCAGGATTCATCGTGTTTAAGTCCACACGGCAAACCTATGAGGTGTGTCCACAGGCGAGATTTCGTAACAAGCATTTGGTTTCCTATCAGTGGATCAGTTCATCAGGGAAATATTAAGATTGCAATGTGATCAGAGTGGATAGAAGCATCATTGTTCGGAACTTGTATCTTAGGAAAAAAGCTGTAGCTTGCTGTTCAACTGCATTGTTTAGTGCTTTGTTTATTTTAATAATGGGCAATCAGGATTATAAGAATGTGTATGCAACCCAAAGATAATGATAGCGTTTGGAGTAGATAAGAAAAGAAAAGGATTTTCTTCCTCTCTCAGTTAAAAAAATAAATAAATAAGAGAATAGTATAGTGAATCTCTACACAGCAAATTCAATATAGATTCAACATTTATCAAGATTTCCCCTCACTCGTTTCCTCTATCACCCCTTTTATTTTGAAATATATTAAAACAAATGAATCACTTTGTGTTATTTCAATCCCACAAGACAGTGATGAAAAAATGATATTTTTTTCTTAAAGAAGAATTTTTCTTCATTGACCATGGCTAACTGATTACTCTGAAATACAGTTTACACAGGGAAGTTAGGCCCGAGGCTTAACTCTCTAATTTTCTCCTTTAATTGCCCATTGTCAGAGTGAAGTATTGTATGCGGGTTACCTCCTATGGTGACCAAGTTGTGTGTGTGTGTGTGTATTGTTTTGATTTTGCTTTTCTTGCTTTAACCAGACATCTTTGTTTGAGGAGTTGTGGCTTTTTTAATGTATTCAGTGTTGTCGCAGCTGTTGGTGCCCTGTCCACACTGTGGCCACGCTCACCATCCTGGACATGAAGCTGGCAAGCACCTGCCACTCTCTGTCCACTTGAGAGTCTTAGATCATCTTAGGCATGGGACACCAGACAATTGTCATGCTGGGACTAGTGCCCAGTCAGCGATGTAGGAGGGTAAGTCCGAGGCGTGTTCTGCACAGTTTCCCAGGGGTCCCAGCTGGACTGAGCCACAGATGTCCTCCACAGCAACCTGCTTATTAACATATCTTATATTGGCTTTCTACTCTTTCTAGTCTTGCTTTCCCACTTCCTGGCCCCTCTCCCCTGGATCATTCCCTATAAACACACACATGCAAATGGTCTTCTGGTCATCTGCTCCTGGGGGAACCTGGACTAAGAAAGGTGACAGCAAGTGCAGTTACAGGAAGCAGATGCCCAGAATGGGATACTGACGGGATGGATGGGGTAGCCCCCATTACTGGGAGTGAGACAATGCTGACCTCTGGCTCTGCACAGCGGCATGGTTTCTGGGGTTTCACCTATGGGGGGTTGAGAGAGGGAACCTGCCGCGGAGTCCGAACTGACTCGTGCAAAAGGTCTCAAATGCTGGAAAGATATGGGGCATGGTTAGTTATGAGGAATTAGTTGGCAGTTGTTAGCATCCACGGGAAGGAATAAAAAAGTCTTGGTTCAAAAATCTATCAACTTTGGGCATGTATGAAAATCAGAATGCCTCAGTGGTGGTGTTTAACGAGACCTTCATCTCCTGTCTTCAGAAGGCTATGCTAATGATCAGACCCAAGATTTAAATATAAGAGTGGGGGAACTTCAAAGAGCCTAAATCCACAGCCCCAGTGTCTCCTATACTGAAGGTCAGGACCCTGAGGCCTAGAATGAAGACTTCAGAGTGCATGTGCTTATGCCCTGTCAACAGCCTCCCCCTTGCCCCCATACCTCTGATCCCTGGGCCAGTGGGTATGGGCCTGGCCCCTAGAGGAAGCGACCCTCCATTTTCTAAAGATTATGCAAAATCCTTACTGAAATAAATGACTTCAAGATCTTTGTTCTCTTAAAAACCTCTACCTCTTTCCAACTCCCTTTATTGCTTCTACACCTGTGTTGTCCAACGCACCAGCCACTAGCCACCATAACTATAAACCAAAGAAAGTGAAATTAAGTCAAGAAGTCCCTTCCTCCGCCCCACTTCAAGCACTAGCCACATTTCAAGCACTCAATAACCACATGTGAAGAGTGCATTCCCATTCTTGCAGGAAAGTCTATCAGGCAGGGCTGACTTAGACCAGAGATTGTCAAGCTTTCCTTTAAAGTGTCAGATAGTAATTGTTTCAGCCTTTGTAAGCCATCAACTCTGCCACTGTAGCATTAAAGCAGCCATAGGCAATACATAAGCAAATGGATGTGGTTGTGTTTCTTAATTTTACACAGTTTTAGGTGTTAAGCCCATGGCCTCTCGCGTGCTAGGTCTTCAACAAAAACAGGGGCAGATCTTCGAGTGGAACAAGGAAGAGGCACTGGAAAAAGTCCATGCTATGAACAGAAAGAGAATTATTTATCCAAGGGCTTATGAATACCAACATGTTTGGGGACAACATGCCTGGGAATGCAAGTTGGAGCTACTCAGAGAAGTGAATATGAGGTTCGATGGGGAAGAGTGTGTTGCTATGAGTGCTGGCATGATTTCACACCCTGGCAAGGACTGTTGCCAGTGTTCTGGATGTCAGCCATTCTAAGAGGTGTGTAGTTGTGTCTCACTGTTGTTTTAATTTGCATTTTCTTGATGACATACGAGGTTGAGCATCTTTTCATATGCTTATTTACCATCTGTGTATCTTCTTTGGTGAGGTGTCTGTTAAAGGCTTTGGCCCACTTTTTAAATCAGGTTTTTGTTTTCTTATTCCTGAGTTTTAAGAGTTCTTTGCGTATTTTGGATAACAGTCCTTTTTTAGATACGTCTTTTACAAATACTTTCTCCCAGTTTGTGATTTATCTTCTTCTTCTCTTGATAGTGTCTTTTGCAGAGTAGTTTTTAATTTTAATGAAATACAGCTTATCAATTATTTCTTTCATGGATTGTGCCTTTGGTATTGTATCTAAGAAGCCATCACCAGAGCCAAAGTTACCTAGATCTTTTCCCATGCTATCTTAGGAGCTTTAAAGTTTTGAGGTTCATGTTAAGGTCTTTATTGAGGTGATTTGTTTTAAATTAATTTTTGTGAAAGGTCTGTGTAAGGTCTGTGTCTACATTCATTGTTTTGTATGTGGATGTCCAGTTGCTTCAGCATTATTTGTTAAAAAGACCATCTTTCTTCAAGGTCATATATTTGTCAAACATACTGGAGCACTGGAATGCGTGAATGCAAATAAGTCTAAAGGAAGTAAACTCTAGAGAGAGAGACGGACAGAGAGACAGACAAGCCTTCCCTGGGTGGGAAAGTTTCATCTGCTTTCTACGACAACTCCATGAGTCAGGATTATCATTAAACTGCTTGCTGAGGGCCACACAGGTCAATTCCCACTAGTCCAGAGGAAAGGCGAAAATCAGGAGAGATCTCCCGTCTGCCAAACCAGATGGCATTTTAGCCTTCGTCTAGTTGGCAGTATTCTGACACTGTCAACTATAATCTTGAAATCCTCTCCACTGACTCTTGTAACACCAAAGTTTCCTTCTTTCACTCTGGCCCACCCTTCTCATTTCTCTCCTTCCATCTCCTTAGTTGTTGGTATTTTCCAGAGATCCAACCACGACATTCTTCTCATCCGATGTCTTTCCTGGATGGTGGCATTCTTCTACTTCAGTTGCCCAAACCAATGGTAACAAGTCCCCAAATATTTCCTACCAATTCAGATATTTCTCCTAATTTCCTAGTACGATCTCCACGTGAATTATCCCACAGCAGTTCAAACCCACGCTGTCCAAACCTGACCCCATCTTTTGCGTTGCCTATTTTAGAGAATGAAACTACCTGAGAAGCTCTCAAGACTGAAAGTTGGACATAATCCTAAGTCTCTCCCACTCCTGCTTTCAGATAGTCACTAGTAATCTTAATCTCTTATATCCCTGTTCTTCAGCAACCTCTTAGAGCCACCCCTTCTGTCCATTCTTCCTGTTTATACCTCACTCCAGATTCTTCTCACTTCCTGCCTGCTTGTTGAAACAATCCCTGACTTTCTCTCCTGCCTCTAGCCTGATTCCTCTCCAGTCCATCATCTGTCACACTGTCATCATGGTCTTTCTAACACCACATTTGTTCATGTGCCTCCCCTACCTAAAACCCTTGAACAGCATCCTACTGACTTTAAGAGGTGATTTAACATGATTTCTAAACCTATTCAGTTAGGTAGTCCCCAGTTCTTCTCTCTAAGATCATTTTTCATGGCTTGCATTTGCATTTTCCTTAGTGAGCCACACTTTCCCTCAGACATTTCTTGCATGCTATTGCTCCTTCCACAGAATTGGGACGCCTCTCCTTTATGTTATGTTGTTATGCCATTCATTGTACATTACTTTGATTATGTGTTTGCTTCTGTCCTTTCCTATTACAGTGTAGACATCTTAAGTGCAAGCACAGGTTGGCTTTAGCATCTTCAACCTTGAATAGTTTGGTTGGCATTTACTTAATGGTTGAGTGAATGAAGTTCCCTCTCCATTGCCGACCTGTGTGCTCTGTTGGTTGTGACTGCTATTCTGATTTTGTCTGGGGATTTTCATGCTTTCATGTGACGATTCAGCTCCTTCCCAGTTCTCAGTGGCCTGGTTTAGTCATGTAAATGGTTTTGATATGGTTCCTATGCGATATTGTACTATTAAGGCATTCCCTGACATCAGACCTTATATCTTTAAATATCTAGACATTGGCCTGTAGATTGTGCCTCTTTCTACACAGCAATCCATCCCATGTAATCTCCAGACTCAGTTTTTGTTTTGTTTTGTTTTCAGCTTGGAGTTCCCTTAACGAAGGCTGAAAATGTTAGGCAGCTTCTGTCCAAAGAGATGTATTCTGTCAACTACTGGTCTTCCCTCGCCACTTTAACAGCAATTAACCCCTTGAGTCCCAGCTGCCTAGAAATAAAACATCACCAAGATCACTATACCGAGGGTTCAGGATTACTATTTTCCTTCTTGTGCCAAAATTCCAAGCACTGAGTTGGCTGGGGATTTGGAGTATCTACTTTAGATCACAGGGTGAGTTGGCTCATTCCATCCCGGTTATAAATTCCTTGCCTCATGCTAGACAACCCTGGCCTATTTGCTCTCAGACCATCTATACTGCGGGAAGTCTAAGGTTTGAGGCTGCTGTTCCAGGGCCCATGTCTGTGGTCCTGTGTTTCATTTAGTGTGAGGCATTGGAATAATATTAGAGGATAGGAACAAAGAAAGCCGGGGTATTTTCCCACTCCCTGTTAGCCTTGAGAGTGTCTCTGGCAGTTACTGGGTTTCTTTTTTGGCTAGAGATCCCATTAGGCAAGCCCATCATAGTTCTAACTTTCAATGAGACACAATAACTGTCTTCCCCATTGCCCTGCTCTCTAACATACTAATGGCTTTCTGTTCTGGCTCATCTCTGGGATGGTTGCCTTACTGTCTCTGGACTGATTTTCAGTTCTTCCATTTCCTGTGCAATCAATTACTGTAATTCTCTCATTTTAAAAAAAGAAGAGTGGTTTCTATTTTTTGGTTTGAGTACTGACCAATATTCTCTGATACATTCTGACCCAGTCATCCTATCACTGAGTGTGGGCTGCCTGAAGTTAAGCACAGAGCCCTGGAGCTCCTGCAGCTTTAAGAAGCGGATCATGGCTGACTCCACCTTGTCCCCACCTCTGAAAATTCTCAGACTCCGGGAAGTCCCTAACTGTCCCTTCAACTACGCACGCACGCACGCACGAGGGCTGTTAGGCAGCAGCGTTCCCTAGTCTGAGCTGTGTAGGATGATTCCCCAACAGTCCCAAACATTGTTGCTATCTATGTGACAGCAAAGAAACAGTTTGGCAGAAGCCAGTCTGGGCATCAAAATGCTGAGGACCATATGTTTCTGCTAACTTCTTGCCAAAATGTTGTTTGAGATATGAAGAGTATAACTTTTTAATCCAGAATTTTTTTAAAAAAGCAAACTCTAACCCAGGGGTACATTTTAAGTTAAAAAGTAAGAGAACAAAAATGAATTTAAAATATA
Source organism: Carollia perspicillata (assembly GCA_004027735.1). Classification (NCBI taxonomy): domain Eukaryota; kingdom Metazoa; phylum Chordata; class Mammalia; order Chiroptera; family Phyllostomidae; genus Carollia; species Carollia perspicillata. Next base: position 23,184 of record PVKM010019416.1, read on the forward strand.
GTCAAAATGATAACAGGTAGTGATTGAGATTGGAGGATTAAGGAGATAAAGTCTAGGAAATGTTTAAAAGTCTAGAGGTTCGTACTGTATGCTGCATCCTCAGCTGTAAGCTCAGGGACTCCCCCACCTCCCCCCCTCCCCCTCACCACCGTGCACAGTGATCTGATGCGCTCTGCAGGTGAAATTGAAGACAGCGAGCATTCCCATGCAATTGTATCTCCTCTCGCATACTCAGCCAACCCTCGCACGGCTTCTTGTCTCCTGATGTGTGGAATTCTGACCTCTACCTCAGAGTAGATCACTGCTTCTTCTCCCTCTAGTGTTAAGACTCACCAATCCCCACCCTTCTTTCTGTTTATTGGGCTTAGGTGTTGGACTCAGCTCTGCTTGCTCCCTTGATGGTGGCCGCCTTTTTGGCTTGGCTGAAATGTCCCCTACACTCCTCAAGAACTGTACCAGCTGTGTTGGCCTGAACACCCTCCTACCACAGAAGGAAGTAGGGGAAGACAGTTACAAAAGATAGAACAAGAAGGAGCAGAGTGACAAAATCTAGTGCAGAGACAGGACACACATGAAGAGGAAAATTAGCAGATTTTTTAATGCATAATCTTTCATTCCTTATCAGAAGTCATAATTTGTAAATTTTAAGATACATTCAAGAATTAGCTTGTGGAGGAATTTGCTTGTGGAGGGCAGCAGAGGGGACACAAACTCCGGAAAGCTCGAACGGGCAAACTCCAGAGAGCGCGAACGGGCGCCATTGTTCCCTCTCTGATCCCGCCCCCACAGACAATGTCACAACTTGGCGACTAGGCTGCGCCGCCCTGGTGAACACGTACGGCTCCGCCCCTCATACGCAACTGGCGCCACCTGACCAAAAATGACTCAAACAGAAGAAAAGCTCAGAGTCCCAGAGCCAATACTTTTAAGCAAGCAAGAAATAGCCGACCTAACAGATGCACAGTTCAAAGCACTGCTAATCAGGATGCTCACAGAATTGGTTGATTTTGGTCGCAAATTAGATGAAAAAATGAA
>PVKM010019417.1:0-24216 GCA_004027735.1 Carollia perspicillata
AAATAATGCAATAATTAATAATCATACAAGAATAAACTTTCACATCCTCACAACTGTAAATCAACTTTGCCTGGCCCAGTATATTTGGAATAGTGCATTCGAAGCCAGCGACAGAAGGGCAAATACTGCCCGATTCTGCTTGTATGATGTATTTAAAAGACTCAGACTCGTAGAAACAGAGTAGAATGGTGGTTGCCAGGGGCTGGGGTTGAGGGAAATGGCAGTTGCTGTTCAGCAGGTAAAAAGCTACGGTGTGCAGGTGAGGGGGTCCTGGAGACCTGCTGGGAAAAATTCAGAAAACTGGAAGGAAAAAACCACTTGAATATCCAAAGGGAGATGAAAACTGGAGGGAAAAAAACCACTTGAATATCCAAAGGGAGATGAAAACTGGAGGGAAAAAAACCACTTGAATACCCAAAGGGAGATGAAAAGGTTTAGTCTTAAAAAAACCCTTCTTCGTTTGATGTCTATCCTTTGAAGGACGGGCAGAGGTTTGTTGGGCCTTCGGCCACCTTTCCTCACCAGAGATTGCCAGGACACTGGTGAAGGGCATGCAGGGCAGGACTGGCAGGGCTCTGGGTCCCCAAGAGTTGCCCAGTAGAAAATGGATGCTTCATTCGTCCAAGTGACGAATAGGCCTATATGATCGGATTGCAGGGTGGGTGTGGAGCAGCGATTTATAATTCACCGCTGGTCCCCTGCCCTGGGTGCCCTTTCTTGCCTTGTCTGCAGAGGAGGGCACCAGTTTGCTTCGTATCCTTTTCTTCCTCCTGCGTCTGTGTGGCGACAATGCCATTGTGGTGACACTGCTGGTGAGCAGGGCTCCCGTTACAGGGCGCCTCCTGCAGTCAGAGCGCTGTCCTCGGTGCCCGCATGCTGTGCACTTGACTCCCCCAGGGTCGCTCAACCTGGCAAATGCAGAGGCTGGGACTCAGACCCAGCATCGCCTGTTTCCAAAGCTCATGTTTCTTCTACTGTAAAAGACGAGAAGGGAAATAGAGCGGGAGTACAAGCGTCTGTGTGTCGTCAGCCTCTTCCCTTGTTCCGCAGTACTGTGGTGGGGCCTTTGGAGTCAGGTAGAGATGTGTTTATGTGAGAGCCCAGGACATTTTTAGGTCGTCCCTTTGACACCCCGCCTTCCGTCCCCCCAGTCAATAAAGCCCATCTCTTTTTTCCCTTGTAAAATCCTGAGAACAATCGATCCCATCCCCCAGTGCGGTACCAATGCACGGCCACTTTATTTGCGCCTCATCGTAGAGGCTGTCATTCTCATTCCAAGTGGTAAGTGTCCGTTCACCCTCACATTTGTAGCGCGGTGTGCTCAAAGAGCTCTGCGGTCCTTAAAGCTTGATTGAACTCACACCTCAGCAGTCTGTTTTCTCATTTTCAGAGGTCAGATTTCTTTTTCGCCAGAGCATTGCCCGTCCTGACCAGAAAGGTTGGTGACTTAGCAGTGCTCCTGACACTTTGCTCTGAAAGCTAATTCCCCCCGACAGGTGCAACACACAGTTCAGCCCTCGACTCCGGGAGTCAGTGGTTAAAAAGCTGGACACTTGGGTTCTAAACAGAGATTTATGGAATATTTGAGCACATTGTTAAGGAGGGCAAAGGGATTTATAAAGTCCAATGGAGGTGATGGGGCTTTCCCTAAAATAATAAAGTTGCTTTTCCTTACGTAAGTGCCAGTTCCTACTCTCAGTGATTATCAGGTTCCTAAAGATGTAGAAATTTTGTGGAGGGAATTCTTTTTTTCATTATAGAGATCTGGAATAAGACAGACCTGACTCCAGTAATAGTAGACCGTATTTCCAAGGGCGTGTTTGATAATGTGTGGTCCCCAGGCTGATGGTACCAAACTGATGTGGGATATTTGCTTAAAATGTAGACATCTGGACTCCAGCTTAATGAATTGAATTCTATAGAAGTAGAAGCCCAAGCAAAAAAAATGAAGGATAAGGAAATCATTTGTAAGGTAATAAATGACATAAACTCTACCAAGTTATCAGCAGGTGTTGAGTCCTCCGTGCACTTTCACCTCTCCGTGCACCTTGCCCTCCGTTAGGATTTTTTCACCTTTGCCCTCTAGAATGAATGCACTCCACACTTCCACACTGTGGCACAAACAACTGACCCCGATTCCCAGCATTCCCCCTCCCAGGAGCAGCGATTACAATTTAACCTGTGCTAAACCCTACACTTCATTTCAACCAAAGAGTGGAGCGCTAATGATGCAACAGGACTTGAGTCAGGGAGGGGAGATCATTGGAAGTGGTGGGCAGTGAAGTCTAAGTAATTGATATAAGTAATTTATAATTATTCTGGCTTGAAAGGGACAGCTATTAGTGATAAAATACCACGCATCTGCACATCTCAATGATACAATATGGAACACATTTGAAAAGCACATGTTCTTGTTTTAATGGATACTGGAATTGATGTATGAAAATCTTCTTGATGTCTAGCAAGTGTTGACTGAGCATTCAGAATACATTTGCAGCTGAAAGAGGGGAACCCGCGTAACAGGAATGGAATGAAATTCGAGAACGGGACTTTTAAAATGTAATAGAGGTCATCTTGTAGGTATATTGCTCTGTGATTACTGTGCGATTAATTTCTCTTTAGGCTTAAATATTAAAATGTTTACAAATATAATAAGCATACATCTCAGAGCCACAAAAAAGGCCAAAATCCTTAAAACTCAGGAAATGTGAGCACACACATGAAGTCTGCAGTAGTGATTCTATTTCTCGAAATTATTAAGATGATCAATATTATGATATTATTATTCTCGAAATATCAAGGAAGTGTGTGAAGCTTCCTATAAGTTGCAGAGAATGTAAATGAGTGTCAAGGTCTACCTTGTGCACCACTGTGCTTTTGCTTTTGTTTTTGTCGATCTTTGGCTGTGGCCTGTCTTAGGATGCTTGGACAGCTTTGATGTTTTAAAAGATGTTGTTTCCCTGAGCACCAGCTCCAGGAGACATCGCCCTTCTCTCCTAGGCATTCTCTGTGTGCCTAGCACTTCACTTAGGGTAGGTGAGTAGAGGAGGCCAGTGCTTGCTCCATGAAAGACCAAAAGTGTTTTTTATGTGTTTCATGTAAAACAACACCTAAAGTCATTTGTAAGTGCTTTAAGCCAGAAAGTAAGAAAGGGTGATTTAGCGAAGGGTAGTGAGACTGAGGAGATCAATTTTCCAGTCTAGTTGAATGACTTTCGAAAGCCACTTCTCTGGACTGTGACCTGTGTGGGTGGACCCCTAATGCTCAAAATTCCATCAGGCACCCTGGTTTGAATTAAACTATAACTGGTTACGTTTTAATAGCTCCCAATTTTGCCTCAAAATTGAAATGTGTGCTTTTCAAATGTACTACATACTGTATCATTGAGATGTACACATTTGTGGTGTTTTACCACTGATAGTTGTACCTTTCAAACCAGAATAATTGCACACTGCTTATATCAAGTTTTAGCAAAATGGGACTAGTTTAGGGAAGTACCTTTTATTCAGTCTCAGAAAGTCTCGTAACTATTTTTCACTTGTGCGTCACCATAAACCAGTCATCGTGATGGCTGTTTGCTAGTAAAGCTAGAAATGGTACAGTTAGTGAAAACGTGTTCACACTCAAAACTGTAAAAAAACAAAAATCATGTGACTTCAATTTAAATATGTCTTTCCAAGCCACTGTTGCTAGGTCTTCTGATTTTGCAAGGGAAGACAGATACCTAAATTTTTTATTATAATTTTTTTAAAGATTTTTTATTTATTTATCTTTAGAGGGGAAGGGAAGGAGAGAGGGAGAGAAATATCAATGTATGGTTGCCTCTCATGTGTCCCCTGCTGGGAACTGGCCTGCAACCCAGGCATGTGCCCTGACTGGGAATCGAACCACAATTGTTTGGTTTTCAGGCCTGCGCTCAATCCACTGAGCTACACCAGCCAGGGCCTAAATTTTTATATAAAATTATTTTTAAGCAACAGTTGTCGATTATAATGTTAGTCCCTGGGTCAGCGATTTGTAAGCTCTGTCCTAATAATTTAAACTTGATCTCTTCACACTTGTTGTATTGAAGTCATATGTCTAAGAAATAATCATGGAATACTTACTTGGGGCTGTGATTTATGGCAGTACCTGAGAACTAGCTCGGCTCACGCTCTCTTGTAGTTTCCTGAATAATGAAGGATGTGAGAAGCAAATAATTTCTAAATCTCCTTTTTGTGTTTCAGTCTGAGCTAGATACTGTAAAAAGAATAATGAAACATATAAAATATGATTTTCTGTTTACCAGGAGTATTCATGCATTTATGTGTTCAAGTGTTTTCACTGTCCGGTATAGGTCAAGCATTCTCCTGAGCACTGGAGATAAGCAGTTTAAAAAATGGTTTTTGCCCTTGAGAAGATTAAATTCTACTGGAAGAAGCGTACAATAAACTAATAAATATATTTTGTGGGAAGTGCTAATATGTGCTATGAAGATTATAAGGTGATGTAGAGAAGCAGAGAGTATTATGGGAAAGGCTGATCATACACAGCCATTCTAAAAAGGGAAGATTCGAACAGAGACCTAATGAAAGTTAGGAATTGAGCCATGAGTATACTCTGGAAAGATCATCCCTAGGGAAAAAAACAGAGCGAGTGCAAAGGCCCTAGAGAAGCCAGTTAGAAGGGCCTTGCTGATAGCCCAGAGAAGAGAGTTGATAGCTGGGACAAGGTGTAGCTGGTGAGAGGTGAACGGATCTTGGGTACGTTGAAAAGGAAATACCCACAGTGTATGCTGACAGTCCAGTGGGTAGCCTGAGAGAGATGAAGAGGCAAGGATGACTTAGCAACTGAAAGAGTAAAGGTTTCCTTTCCTGATATGGGGACCTCTGTGTGAGGAACAGGTTTATTTTAGACATGAAAATTTCCAGCAGATAAGACTGAGCTGGAGATGGCAACCTGAAAAGGGAGACAAAAGAAAGAACTCAGGTGAGTGGAGCAGATTTGAAGAACTATGGGTGTTCAGAGAGTGAAGGCATTGACGTGACCTGGACAACCCGGGAACTGCTTAGTGAGGAGGTGGGCTGTGGAGGAGGGGGCGCTGTGGGATGGATGCGGCGTGAGGCCGCGAAGCCCTGCCGTGCACAGAAGCACAGGCTGGAGATGAGGGTTAACAGCCGAGAAAGAATCGGAAGACTTGAGTCCTCCGTCTTCTCCCATCTTTCAGGACAGTCCTGAATATTTCTGACACATAGGTGGTATGTTGGAGAGAGAGAGAGAGAGAGATTGAGAGATTGAAAGATTGCAGCATGAAAGTAGAACAGGTTAGTACAAAAAGGCTGATAAAATGCATTCCATCAATGGAACAATGGGTGAGGTGAATTTTTCAATGAGCTTCCCAAAAAACCATGGAAAGAACAAAAATCCAGAAATGTGTTGTCTACTTGAAGTGCCTGTGAAAGTCACAGAATCAGTGGAGATCTGTGGGGGCATGCAGCCCAGAAAGGCAGAACGTACGTGTCTGTGACTGATAGCGCTCTTGCACATGAGTTGAAAAGGGACCCTTACTGGGTCTTACCTTTTTAATGATTATTCCCCCATAGATACTGCACTTGGCTGTGCAAGGGATGTCTTGATGGAACACACATTTGTGTTGGAATTTCCAAGAAGGTAAAAGAATAGAGGCATCCATCAGAGAATAGCTTGTGTGTGTGTTTAGAATACCGATGACCCCCAGCTTCACGGTTTTGAGTTCCACTATAAATAAGAGTTCTGTGCTAGTGCTTCCTTCCTAAACGTGCCAGGAGCTGCTCATTCCCTGAGTGGGGGAACCTGTTGCAATGATTTTAGTGCAGCAGAGCTTCAGTGCAGTGCGCGTAGCAGAGTGGAGGACCAGCTCTGTTTCCACGTGGCCCAGGCACAGGTCCCAGCTCACCCATTTTCATAGCTTGTCCGTTCATTGTCTCATCTGTAAAAACAAGATGGCAACACCCAGCTAGCATGGACATGGATTTTTGAAATACTTTATTTATTTATTTTTAGAGAGAGGGGATGGGAAGGAGAAAGAGTGGGAGAGAAACATCAATGTGTGGTTGCCTGTCATGTGTCCCCTACTGGGAACCTGGCCTGCAACCCAGGCATGTGCCCTGACTGGCAATCGAACCAGCGACCCTTTGCTTCACCGGCCCGTGCTCAATCCACTGAGCTACACCAGGCAGGGATGGACATGGATTTTAAATGAACAAATGAAGCATGCAAAAGGTTAGGACACTCTGGAACAGAGTATGCATTCAATAAGTATGAGGTATTTTTATTATTATGAATATCACCTAAATGATGTTGACAGGAAGGAGGGTGCGTGAATGCTTTCCCTAAGAAGAAAAGAGGGAGCCATGAAGATTATTGTACTTTAATGGATGTTAAGTTATTCTGACCCATAGGTCACATGTAAATGAGTATGTTTCCCAGACCTAAGGATATCTTTTAGAGATGACCCAAAATAGGAGCAACAATCTCAAGTACCCGTGGGAGTTAGGCAGGAAAAGAATGTAAGTGAAGCCGATCGTGCCGGCAGCGAGAGGGGGCGGGGGACTGTGGAGAACTACAAGGGTGCGTTGCCCTTCCTCCCACAAGCGGGCCTGCAGCACCGGCCTCGCAAGGTTCTGGCCACGCAGGACCAGCCTGGTCGGGAGTGCAGGCCCCGAGAGGCCACACTCTCTGAGCTTCCTAGGACTTGCAAATTCAGTTGTGTGAAACTAAGACAGGAAATGTTCGGTGGCTAATTTAAACAATTTTTTAAACACTAGAAGTGGTTCAAAACAACACATGCGCAGGTCCAATTTGATCTGTTCGTCACCTCTAGGGAAAATGGCAATAAGTGAAATTCAACAGACAAGAAATAATTTAATTAAGTAACTAATCATTGAATTCCAGTCATTGTAAAACAATTCTGTGCATTTTTATGATTCTCCTTTGGGTCAGTGAACGGGACCTTTGGGGCCTCTTCCCACGCGTAGACCCTCGGCACTGACGTGTAAAGTCTCCTTCAATGTTGTACCCAGCGGCTGCTGTCCCTGACGAGCAGCTCCGGAATCAGCTCCGCTGCAAAGGCAGACTGTGGTTCTGTTTCTCAACATCCCGTCTGTGCCTTCTTTTGAAAGAAGTCCAGAACAATGGGCTTTTACAATGTCTGGTCCTCAGGGTGCATTATAGACTCTTACGAGAGATTAGACGGTGCCTTGTTTTCTCTTTAGGTGCATAATTTAGAAATTTAGAAATGGCTCAAGATAGGTAGGTAGGGAGGTAGATATACACATAGAATAGATACTGTTTTTACTAGACAATTCTTTGTATATGATATAAATGTATATTAAATGAGTGGTCAGTATTTTTACCTTGTCCTCAGATTTTGAGGTCATCCCAAAAGTGTGCTTTCAAGAAAGTTTCTGCCTAGACCGTAGCTAAGAAACAAAGAATTGTCAAATATCCACTCTTTTATATTCTGAGCATTGATTCTTATCAGAGTGGGGGATGGAGACAAGAATATGGCTTAACACATCCTTGGTACCCAATCTGACCAGCTGTCAGAGCTAAAAGGAGAAAGAAGTGGGAAAAAGTGTAGGAATACCAACCTCAGAACTCTTAAGTAATAACAACATAGTGTTACATGATATTTCTAAAAGAAGACCAGGAACATTATTTTATGTGCACCCTAGAAAATTTATAGCAAAATAGAGGCTGATTTTCTGGAAGGGTGAAATTTGGTGTCAGTGTCTCTTACACCAACCTGGTCATCAAGGGGACGTCTTTAATGCCCAACCATGTGGCTACTCTTCCAGGTTAGGTTTTCCAGTGTGTCACAGAGGTGACTGCTGCCTATCAAACCTCAGTTTTATTGCCATCTCCTTGGAAGAAGGATTCTTAAAGTATTCGCACTACAAAATCTTTTCTTTCTTTACAACTAGCAGAAAATTTAATTCCTTTGCTCAAAGACTGAGTTACCTGGTCTTACCGAAACACCAAACTGAATTCAGGAGAAGAGAGGAGAGCAGGGTTTTTTTTTTTTTTTTTTTAGTTTTTTTTTTTTTTTTTGTGGATGATCCACAGCCAATGGGAAGTTACAGCACACAGTTCCCCTAGGCAAAATGCCAGATTTAGAGAGTTTGGCTGCAAAGTCCCTGGCCCATTTTGGCAAATGGAGATAGTGTATCTGTTCACATGCCTCTTTCTAGATAGGCCATCCCAAGTCACGTATGCTCCTAAAATTATTTTTAACTCTGCTTCCACACAAGCCAGAACTCTCAAAACTGGAGCTAAATTCAAATTTACCAGCATTGGAATTGATAGATTGAGCTAAGCCTACTCCTACTTAACAAAAGGATAAGAGACCAAGCAATACTTCTCTAACTCACTTAATTTCTCCTTTACAGTAAACTGCTCGGGTATTTTCTCTATGTAACCTGGTCATTTTTTCCTCTGCATTTTTCAAAAGGAGCTTCTTGGAAAGAATATATCCCAATCAACACAGTACCGGACAGGTCACCTTGCTGTCTTCTGTTTAATAGTCAGTCCTATGATTCTAGCCCCGCGGCAGACTTCATTATCCTGAGCTTTAGCCGTATCATTGGTATGGTAGGTGAAAACTTAGCAGACGATTCTAGGCATCGGGTGGTCCACAGATTGGAAGGAGGAGAGTGGAGAGCAGGAACTGCTTAAGTTTTTATAAAAGAAAGGATTTGACAAGGCCAGTCAGAGAAACTTCTTTGATACCACTAGCTACCTTTCTCAAGTTAGATGCACTGCAGGAGGGCAACCTTTTAATATTAAACTATGAAGAAAAGCAAATAAGGACACAAACAAATGCACTGGAGAGTATTTTTGAAGTTTCAGATCAATATTAACATGGTTGAATCCCAGGTATTGGAGAAGACATCAAACTTATAATGAAAATCCTGTGTGTACCTTGGCAAATCCATTCCCAAAGGCAAAAAGAAACTCGCCCCCTCCCATCACCACATATATTAGCTGTCTATTTTTTTTTCAGTTTTATTGGAACATAATTGACATAAAACATCATATTAATCTAAGGCATACACCATAATGATTTGGTATTTGTATATACTGCAAAATGATTAGCATGTAAGTTTAGTTAACACCCATCAATCGTCTCTCATAGTCCATTTTTTTCTTGCAATGAAAACTTTTAATATCTACTCCCTTAGTAACTATCAAATGAATGATACAATACTGTTGACTAGAGTCAGTATGTTGTACATTACATCCCTAGAACTTCTTCATCTTATAAGTGGAAATTTGTACCTTTTGGCTGTCTTACCCGTTTCCCCCACCACCTACTACCCACCTATAGCAACCACCAATCCGGTCTCTGTTTCTGTGAGTTCAGTTTTCTTTTTTAGATTTCTCATATGAGTGGGATCATGTGGTGTGTGCCTTTCTCTGTCTGACTTATTCCACTTAGCATAATGCCCATCAGGGTCCATCTCTATTGTCACAAATAGCTACTTTTTATGGCTGAATCCTATTTCATCGTATATATAGGACAGCTTGATCCATTCATTCGCTGACAGACACTTAGGTTGTTTCTGTATCTTGACTATTGTAAATCATGTTACAGTGAGCGTAGGGGTGCAGATAGCTCTTCGAGATGGTGATTTGGAAAAATATCCAGAAGTAGAGTTGCTAGATCATATATGGTCATTCTGTTTTTAATTTTTTGAGGAACCTCCATACTGTTTTCCATAGTGGCTGCACCACTTTACACCCCTAACAGTGCACAAGGGTTTGACTCTCGCCACATCCTCGCCAACACTTGTTTGCTCTTGTCTTCTTGATGACGGCCCTTCCAGCAGGTGTGAGGTGGTATCTCGTGGTTTTGATTTGCACTCCCCTGCAGGATCAGCGGTGCTGTGTGCATTTACATGCATCTTTGGAAAAATGTGTATTCAGTTTGCCCATTTTTTGTATAAGATTGCTTGTTTTTTTACTCTTGAGCTGTATGAGTTCTTTACGTATTTTGGATATCAACCCCTTCTCAGATATATCACTTGCAAATGTTTGCGTCCATGCCAGAGGTTGCCTTTTCATTCCGTTGTTGGTTTCTTTTGCTGTGCAGACGTTTTTCCAGTTTGATATAGTCCCACTTACTTGTTTTTCAAGCTCTCTCATTTCTAAAAACATCTCGGTAACTTCAATTACCCCATATAAAAGGCTGCAGTTTCCGTTTTCTCCTCTTCTGTCCTCCTCCCCCTCGGGCCCTGAGAAGTCTCATGTTTCCCCATCAGAAATTACGTTTTTATTTCATGCTGTTTAAATAATCAACGATATAATTTGTTCTTTCCAGTTTAAAGGAAACGTTCGATTTTTTTTCTTGTATAAATTTTATCTTGAAGGAAATGGAAGTATTCGCTCCTGTGTATGTGAAGTCTGCACTGTATGTGCACATTTTACTGCATATTCGTATCTACATAATCTAAAAAATAAAACTATTTAAAATATTACTTTTAGGGGAAATTGTTGCTTTTAAGGCTCCTTCATTGAGAAGAATTCAGTGGTCTCGCGGAAGGAGCTGCCAGTTTCCCTGCTGGAAATCTATTTCCCAGAGTACAGTTGGGCATGATAACCTATTCACAGCCATAAAGAGAAACTGGGAACTTTATCAAAATTTCTAAGGCAAGTTATTCTAACAGTAAAACCCAAAGAAATGTGAAGGCAGGCATCCCCAGGGTTGGAAGTTGCCAAATGTAGACCATCAAGTCCAGGGGGACCATAGATATTACTTAGCTGTCATCAGAGAATTGGGTCCATTTCTAGCTTCTAAAAAACAAGATTGAGAACACTGATTCTGTCATAAAAATAAAAGTTGCTGTATAGGACCATACATTATACTTCCAAGTACACTTCTAAATGTGAAAACTTTATTCAAGCAAAGATGGAAGAGAGAGCAGTCTGTCAGTCCAGAAATTCGGAAGATGTCGTCAACTCAAATGATACCTAGTCCCCTGCAGGTTCCACAAGTCGTCCCTCGAAACGGCTCCTAGCTTCCCCCTCGCCCACCCCACTGACACTTCTCTAGTTGAAGCCTTCATCACGTCTCGCCAGGACCGTCGTAGCTTCTCGGACAGGCGCTAAAGGATGGAATGCCTCCCATCCGAAAAGAAACACAGCAACGACACGTGAGCTGTATAAACCAGTCGGTCGGGTGGCACGGGATGAGGAGCCAGCTTCTGTGGCAGGCGGCCTGCACTCCACTCCAGAGCCCTGTTGCCAGGCAGTTCTGTGTTGCTTTGTCTTTTCCAAGAGAAATTAGCAATCTCCCTAATTTTAAGTGGCAGCAGTAAGTAATGTCTGTAGGTCAAGCCAGACCTGTAGGTCAAGCCAGACCTGTAGGTCCATGTTTGGAAGCTTCTGACGCTACAGCTTCCTGCTTTGAGGTTTTTCTCTCTTCGGTTATAACCTCTCAAACATTGCTAGCTAAGTCTTTCTAAAAGCGGGCTTCGCATCATCTCCTGCTGCTCAAGGACTTAAGATAGTTCCCATGACCTACAATATCAAACCAGCATTTTTGTGCCAGTACTCAAGACCTAGTTATCCAGTTTTGATTTTAAAGTGATTTGGGGTTTGTCCAGTAAGAGATTGAGAATATATCAAGAGCTTTCCTGTGGACGGGGGCCTGGTAGGTCCTGCCCGCGGGATGGCTTTCAGAGCTGGTTATGATACAGGGTTGAGAATGACCTTTATAGGCACAGTTGGTGCAGCGCCTGGTTTAGGCCAGAAAAACTGAACTTACAGATCGGGAAGGCTAAGACGCACAGAGAAACCAGCTTAGTTAGAAGAGCGTCAGTTAACTTTGAGAAATCAAAACAGTTTGGTTACCAGAAATCTCGGTAATGAAAAGGGTTTGGTAGATTACAGTCTGACTGCTTTCTCCGTAGTCTGCCAGTTGATTCACTTTAGAGCAACTCATTTCACTTACCCTCTGCAAGGCATTATGATATTTATGCTTTTTAATTTCACATGCATTTTTCTCATTTAATATTTGCAAGGAGGTTTTAGGGTTGGGACACGCATCATTCCCATTTTGTCCATGAGGAGGGGGCATTATCTGAGAGAGACTGTGGCTTGTCTGAAGCCACAAGTCTGATCATCGGTGGGGTCTCAAGTGCGATATTTGCTTCCCCAATCTTGGTATAGTGAGAACTGTGCTCCCCGTTCTATAAAGACAGGTGCATGGACATCACAGACATTTGCTGCGTTTGGCATTCTATCCACTAACCAATAGGCCTCAACACAGCCACACAGCGGTCTCGAATCCACTGTTGGCCTATAACTGACCCTTCAATGTCACGGTAATAGATTTTTCAGCAGGTAATTCCAGAAGAGTGTTAGTGCTTTTTGCAACTGTTTTCCCTTCGTTCGTAGAGCTCTATTTTTTCTCCATTTATCTAGATATTATTTTCTCTGTACTTTGTCTTTTAAATATTGTAGGAGATGGAAGTGTGTGTGAAGGAGAGCAGGGGTGTGTATGTGAGAATTGGATCATAAATGAAACAAGATGTTTGTGTGCAGTGAGGTCACCGAGTCAAAGCACGGTCTGGGGGAGAGCTCGGATTTTACCTGTGCAGTTAATTAGGTGCTGGGTTTGAGGTTCCTTTGTCAGGTCTGCTGTTGGCAGTGAACCGAACATGCTCCTGGATCGCCTGGCTCCAGACGGCCTACGGAGTTTTATTCCAGATGAATCTTGACAATTTCCCACTAAAATGCCTCCTCGTCTTTGGAGGAGACATTTTATGCTGTGAAAATTCTGTTAACTATTTCCTGGTGTTAATGTTTCGAAGCTAAACTTGGTCTTTGGACATATCTGTGATTTCCCCTGAACTTTGAAACATGTAACATTTTCTGACACTCAAAGGGACGCTGTGGGGGTGTTTATGAGATAAGGAAAAGTTAGGCTTGAAAAGTTTAAACGATGCAACTGAAGAAGACACAAACTATAGTAAATGCATATGTGTAAATGAATTGTGCTTTTAGTAGATGGGGGGGTTGAATGAATTACAACAAGTACATGAGAAATTTGAACGTACACATTGGAAAGGATCGAAAAACAATCATAATTCCTAGTCACTGCTTTTGGAGAGAAAAATAAATGCTACTTCCTGTTTTAGTAGCCTCAAAATATGAAATCGGTTGTTTTGTAATATTTCACTTGAAGTTCAACAGCAAAAATGATACCTACCTAGCATCGAGCTATTGATACTCGCCAGGGCTCACGTGGATCATTTTTGTGTCAATAATCTCATCCTGTCTTGACAACAAGCCACGGGTTTGAATTCAGCTGTAACATTTTAACATTTTTTTAATCATATACAGAAAATCTCTCTTGTAGTTACAATTTGAAATAGTTTATAAAATGCTGAATTGTGAGTTAAAGAAATTCAAAGAATGAAGACATTAATATGGACTATTGATATCAAGAGATTCCTAACAGGAACTTAAAAGATTAAAAAATTAGAAAATATGTATATTGTATCTCACAGATTTTTTTCTTGTCAGTGCAATATATCTTAGAGTGATATCTGAATTTCTGAAAGAGTAGATTTCTCTTCAAACAAACTTTTGGTAACCTTTTCCAACAACAGAATAGTAGATATATAACCAGTTCGTCCTGGTAACCATACCCTGATTTTTCTTTCAAAAATGGAGCACCATTCATTTACCCACGTACGTGTGCCTCCATTCTTTCAGGGAAGGATTAATTGAGCACTTACCATGTGCTAAGTAGGACAGCTGAATGTTATTCCTTCTTTCAAGGTACCCAGCTGACTGGTGTTCAGATAGACATTTTTCTTTGGTTAAATTAGATCTTTGTTGATTTTGTTCAGATCATGTCAAATGATTGGTTCTAAATTTATAGTCCTTTGTGCAGATTTACTTGAATGAGATTCAAGTATCCAAATGTGGAGAACAATCACTTTCTATTTCATAGCTAAGAGCAGTAGAAACACAGAAACCCTTAGATGGTGGGGAGATAATAGATATGCTTTGGTCACTGCTTCATCAGCAGCGTTCTGCCTTGGAGCTAGCTGTGCCAGTCATACTTTTCATTTTAGATGCAGTTTTGAAAGAGATTCCCTTTTTATGACTGTCATTTCCTTTCGAAATGGTTTATTGTATTCTTGAGAATCTAGGTTACTTTTTATAACAATTCTCTGGGGAATCGGGCAGAACAAAATGCTCCTGACATAAAAGTGCCAACTTAGCTGGCTTCGCCGAACTCATGCTGAATGAATTGAGAACTTTGGATGCCAGCTCAGTGGGCACCTGCAGCTCCTCATACCTTCCAGGTGCAGGCAGAAAGCCCACCCAAGCATCACATCCCGGAGACGGAAAGAAGAGTCGTTCACAAATCCCACTTTACAGCAAGAGTAAAAATAAGATAGCACCACAACTCTCAACATCTTCATTCCACTGCTGTCTCGGAGGCTCGCGTGCGTCTCCCTTAAGTGAGGTAGTTTATAAGAGAAGCTCCAAAGCATCCCGGGGAAGAAGACACTTTGGAGGTGGACAGGCAAAGGCTAGAACCCTGGTTCTGCTGTTTACTAGTTGATGGGAGCAGATATCTTAACCTCTTGGCATCCCTACTTCTCTATCTGAAAAACCGTGATAATAATACTTTTCCACTAGGGTTATTTAATGTGCGTAAAATGTCTGGTTACTTACAAATGCCCCTAGGTCATCAAAACGTGGTGGAGGTGGTGGTGTCAGCGTGTGGCGGAGTATACCTAATGAGGCCGTACGTGCACTCTGAGTGATTCGGGCGTGAAATGAAGTCCTTCCAAAAATAAGGCAAACACTATGAAGGAGTCGCCATAAAAATGGAAATATTCTGTAAACATGCCAGATTCTTGTTACCATCTATTCAAGTAGGGAGGGATTTAATATGGGCTACTGATAGTGTCTCCTATAAATGGATGTTGAACCTGAGCCTCAAAAATTAATCTGTGAGAAAAGACATTCGCTGACGGCAGTGTTTTCCCACACAGTGGAATAGATCTGAGAACCAGGCAAAGCTGGGATGGGAGCCTAGGCTATCACTTCATCGTAAGTCTGTGGTCCAGAGCTCTGGTTTGTGCTTCCACTAATGCCTCTTAAACAGCTTCCCTTCAGTTATTGCTCTGAGCCTCTCTTAGTGCTCGTCATGTGTCTGAACGTGTCTAACCCCTTCTTCATCTAAAAAAGTATCCAACTGTGGTAATCACTGGACCCGAGGAAATCCAGGGGAGTGACACTGCACTGTAAAAGCATCATCTAATGAAACCCAGAAAGACTTTCTTGACCAAAGCATTTTTTAAAAAATACTAGTTGAATGGTTCTTCTGGACAAGTCACTTGTCACTTTATCCTGTAGGATAAAGATTCTTTTAAATAATGTAAAAATTATTCAGTAACTATGAGTGAATTTGCAAACATTCTTGCTTATTGCGTAATCATTATGGTGACTGAAATGGTGGGTGCTTCTTGTAGATCTACTGCTCAATGACTACCAAACTTGAGAATTGTATTGAAGGAAGAAGTGCTTAAAACTACATTGTTTCTTTTTTCTGTAGTATAAGAACATGAGTGCCTTATCATTGGTCAGGTAAGCAAGATCTAACTTAAACACTGGAGGCAAAGCTGTGGCAAAAATTGTTCTGTTTCTTACCTTAAGGTGTTCTGTGAGACTTTCTGATACACAGTAGGATTCTTTGGTTCCTTCCTTGCTTTCTAATTCCTTGTTCTGTCTGTGTTGCCCCAAACTGGGAATGACTTATCTTGCTAAATAGTCGTGGTTCTTTTTAGTAGGGAATGATAAGGGACTCCAATCTAGGCAACGGGGGTGTTGGTTGTCACAGGGTACATCATTTCTGAGGCGTTTTTAGTGGACGGATCTAGGAAGTATATATCCTTTTCAAGATAAAATACTCCCTTTTTCTTTCTTTCTGTAGTGCTTTCCTACCATAATGAAAATCCCAATTCTCAATGTTTGTGACAGTTTACAAACCAAAACAGGAATAAAAGTAACCCGATCGTAAGATTAAGAGATAATTTAACGTGTTTCACAGTGTTTGGCATGTGACAGTTTAACTCAGTAGACTCTGGTTATCGTTTATCACCATCATTATCGTCATCGTCATCATCAATAATGTAATAAAGGGGCGTGTGTTCCCCGCCACCTTAAACCCCAAGAGAAGTCATGTGACTCCGGACACTGTGCATGCGTGCGCTGGTGTGTGTCCCTCTCTGTCCACGTCCGTGTGTGTGAAGCACCTCAGTCTCTCTGGGCTGCTGTAACAGAATACTGTAGACTGTGAATGACAGACATTCATTTGTTACGGCTCTGGAGGTGCAAGTCCAAGCTGAAGACACCAGCAGACGCAGTGTCTGATGAGAGCCCACTTCCTGGTTCACAGGTAGCCACCTTCTTGCTGTGTCCTAGAGTGGAAGGGGTGGGGGCTTCCTGGGGTCTCCTATAAGGGCACTGATTCCAGCCTGAGGGCCCCACCTGCATGACATAATTAACCTCCCAAGGTCCAACCTCCAAATACCATCACCCTGGGGATTCCATTTTAATATAAGAACTTGTGAGGACACAGACATTCCATCTGTAGCAAGATATGGCCTTGTGGTCTCGAAGGGTATTGCATTTCAACCCCAGCTAATTTAAAACAATAAAGCAAATTGGAGCCTTACTGAAGCTCACCAGTATTGGTATGCCAAGGTCCTAAAATATGCATTGTATTGTCAGCACTGCGTACGACTGATGGAGTGGAAAATGGCATGGGCAAGACAAAATATTATAGCCTGTCCTTTAAAAGTTGTCTTTCTGAATTTTGAGTACATATTTTCCCCAGTATATCAAATTTACAAATCCTTAACAGTTTGGACTAGGTATGCTTAGATGTGCTAAAAGAAAAGAAACACACAATAGTGCCGTAGATTTTCACTACTAACACATCAAAATAAAATTGTCACCCATAGACATCCCAGGAGGCAAAACTGTCTGCATGTAATTCTCTATTCTAATCAAGACTCTTTGGATACAAAGAAAAAGCCCACTTATGCTAGTGCAATAAAGGACCCTGACAGGTCTACCTTTAACTTCATGACCATGAACTTCAGGTAAGCATTTTTAGTTGGTGTGACATTGGTTAACAGGTAAGCATGTAATGTTACTGGCAGTAATATACTTGCTTGGTCCATGCATTCTTCCTTTCTCCTGAACAATCACTTCATACCTTCTCCCCTGCCTTTTCATTTTCTCAGCATCTCCTGCCAGATTCTTACTCTCGGCTAATGACCTTGCTTCCCACCTCACTGAGCAAACTGAATCATCGTAAGAGAACTTAGAACATTCCCACCACCACAGCCACCCACCTTCCAGCGTCCACACCCACACGTCAGCCTTCCCCCTGCTGTTCCCATGCTCCCGTCTAAATATAAGTCCTGCATCCTGCCCACTCAAGGGGATGACTCTCGCAGTTCACCCTCTCTTCCCCACATCACCAGTTTCTAGTTCTTTGTTGATTGCTCCCATCAATAGCACATGCCTGCTCTTAGGATTTCTTCCAACTCTAGAAAAACGAACCAACAAACCCTGCTAGCTACCATACTACTACTTTTCCCTCTTCGGTAGCAAAATTCCTTTAGTCACCTCTTCTCTCGTTTTATCCTTAAAACCATGCCAGTATGCCTGTCCCTTCCACCATGCCACCAAAGCTGGATTTGTCGTGGTTGACAGTGACCTTCACGTTGCTAACTCGGGCGGGCGCTCTTCAGTTCTCAGCTTGTGCAGTGTGTGGCAGCAGGATCGCTGGACCCTGTTGATTTCTCCCTTCTTCTTACTACGTTTTCCTCCTTTGATTGTACTTACCGCACTCTTTCTAGGTTTCTTCTTATCTTACTTACAAATTTTTTCTCTGTCTCCTTTGCAATTGTTTTCTCATCAACCTGAATTCTAAATACAAGAGTACATCAGGACTCAGCTCTTGGATTTCGTCCTTCGACTAGCTCATCAGTTGCATGGCTTTCAATATCATTAATATGCTGATTATACCCAAATATCTATCTCCAATCCAGACTTCTCTCCCAAACGCCAGACTTCATATTTTCAATTGTATGTCCTGAACTGAGTTTCTTGTGTTCTTGCCAGAATCTGTAATGCGTGAGCCCTTCACCTCTCATTTAATGTCAGCTCCATCCTTCCTCTTATTCAGGGCAGAAGCCTTATGATGTAACTGTCTGCTCTCTTTATTTCACTTCCCACATGAAATCCTATTAGCTGAGACTTCAGAATATTTCTAAAATCCCACCACCTTTCACCATCTCTTTCGCTGCCACCATGATGTAAGGTCCCATTATCTCTTACTTAAATTACTACCGAAGTCTTCCGACAGGTTTTCTCTCTTCACGCTTGACCAGCCCCCATACTGATCACTGTCACATGGAAGCTAGAATAATTTCCTTAATCTCACGCCAGACCTTGTCGTTCCTTTGCTCAAAGCTCTTAAAGTAGAAGTTAAATTCCAAACGATAACCTGCATGGTTTCAGGACAGACGCCCCCTCCCTCAGTCCGTCTCTGACCTCCTCTCCTGTTCCTTCACCTTGTTTATTCTGTTCCATCCACACTGGGTTGCTCGTCACCTTCCAATGCACCAGTCGCCATCCCAGCTGTGGACCTTTGCACCATCTCCTTTATCTGCCTGACAGGCAGTTCCACAGACGGGCTCACGACTGAGGTCTCCATCAGTTTTCCATCTTTGCTCCCATGTCAAGCTTTGCAGTAAGGCCTGCAATGGTCTCTCTGTGTAACATGGCAACCTAGAGGCCTTCCCAGGACCCTGCACACTTCTTACCTTGCTCTACATTTTTGTCCATAGCATATAAATCATATTACTTTCGAATGTGGCATATAATTCACCTGTTTGTTATGCTTACTGCCGGTTGTCTGTTTTCTCCTGCTAGAATGCATTCACAGTGAGGAGAAGTGTTTTTTTAATCTTTTTTTTAAAGCAGTGTGCCATGAGTGCTGAGAACCATGCATGTACATGGTAGGCATTCAATAAATAAGTATAGAATAAAAACATAACAAGCCATCTCAGAGACATCGCCCAAAAAGGACTCCGTGATTATTTGGGAATAACTAGGGTTCCAGAGAGACCCAAGATTCTTTGGGTGCTGGGACCTAAACCAGGCTTCAGGGCCAAGCGTGCTTCTTTGTCCACGTCTCTCTCTACCTCCTTCCGATTTCTTCAGGAGCCCCGTGGACCTTCTCCCATAACATCTCGGCGCCCTTATTCTGTCTCCACACATTGACTTTCCCCACTTTCTCACGGCCTGTCACGGTCTCTTCGTTCCGAATTCTCCCCTCCCTTTCCAACTCATGGCCTTTTCTTAGTCCGCTTTGTAGTTCCAGATTCTTCGGGAAGGGATGTGATTGATCAAGCCTAGAGAAGACATCCAACCAAGTATAATCAGCTGTGGCTGGGGTGGTGGTACAGTCCAGTTTCCCCAGGGGCTGAGGAGAGGAGCAGTTCCCACTGAGGTTGGCTTTAGTGGGGGCACAGACCCTGAATTTATCCACAGTAGTCATCCTTTGTAACATGCCACATCCCTGGCATAAATTGTGAAGACAGAGCAACCAGATTCAGATCTGATCGGATCTCCTAGTTCAAGGTTACTACTTTAAGAAGACTTTAAATTATGCTGGTGGTTCTCTATTACAACAAATCTTAAATTTATGATGTCAAGTTACCTTATTCAATGAACCTATTTGCTTAAATTTGAATTAAGTTTGCAAACTTTAAAAATCTAGCAAAACATCAGTTTTCCTTGCCTTCATTTGATTCTGTGTGTGTGTGTGTATGTGTGTGTGTGTGTGTGTTTGGCTCTAAACTCTGTTTTAAATTTAAATTCTGTTTTTAAATTTCACTTACCTCATCTTTGCTCCTTTTATTTTAAAACCACGTATTCATCACGGTGCCTTGTTATGTTGGTGAAGCTGGAGGATGACAACAATATAAGGAATAAGAAGCAAAGGAGTATGTCAGTAGGTTAATAACAGAAGTCCATTTTTTGAGTAAGACACTTTTGTGATATAAATAAGACACTTTATAAAAGTATCATCGCTGCATGAAGCATGATGAACCAAGAGGACCTATTCCTTTATAGTATGAATACTAAATAAACCTCCAAACACTGTCATACTTAATACACAATGGCAAAGCTCCCATCTAAATAAAAAAACTGTCAGCTGTCTCCCCATCTGTGAATTTATATAGCCTCGTACTTTGCTGTGGCTTTCAGCCAGTACTTCTTGTTAAAAGTCAGTTATTAATCTGACAGTTTAAACAGTGTACCTACTAACGATGTTTTCTGTTTATTTTGAACACATGGAGGTAATAAGGCCAATGTTATCTCTCATACCAGCAATTTTCAACCATTTTCATCTGGTGTCCCATATACACTAATGACTAAAATTCTGTAGCACACCAAAAAATATATATGTTTTGCCAACAGTAAAGGAAATAGCTATAATTTTGATTCATCCACAGCGGATGGCTATTGTTGTATTTTGGCTGTTGTAATTTTTTTTTATTTGACAACCTAAAGGAAAAGAGGTCAGTGCCCCTGGCCACATAGTCAGGTCTTGGGTGTTCTAAAAATTCTCACAACTCACGGGTGTGCTGCAGCACAATGGTTGAAATCACTGTCTCACATAGATGTTAATCAGCAGGATTTACTGACTCATTCAAAAATATTTATTTAGCATCTGTCATGTACCAAGCGATGTCCTAGATGTTTTATAGATCACAGTGAGCCTCATAGACACATTCCCACTTTCCTGCCCTATAGAAATCGACACCTAGTGCCAGAGACAGACAATGGAATAAACAAATAGAGACACCAATTTCTGAGTGATCCACTATAAAGAAAATTAAGGTAAAAATGAAGGGAGCAACTGTTGTGGGGAACCAGGGCAACAGCACAGCACAGGCTTCACGAGGAGGGTCACTAGAAACTACAACCTGAACGGGGAGGAAGAGGCATCCATGTGGGTGTCTGCATGAAGGGGAGCGTGGGGCGAGTGGGAAGGCCTTGAGACAGAAACGACCTGCTGTTCCTAGGAAGAGCAAATTGAAAGCCAGTACAGCTTGGCTGAAAGGTGCAGGCTGGCCCCAGGTTGGATCATGGAAGGAGGCTGCTTTGTTTTACGATAAGGCAAAATGAGAAGCCGTTGGAAGCCGTTGACTGGAGTCCAGACTACCGGGAAGCCAGTTTGGCGGCGATAGCAGCTCTGTAGGCACAGCACGATGTGGTCGTGGTCTAAGACGTGAGTGGTGAGTGATGGAGCGTAGAGCCCACAGAACGTGCTCGAGTTTTATTTCAGATGTATGCAAGTGACAAATTTGGACCAAAGTACTTTAAGCCAGAGGTGAGGTCCAGTATCTCAGATGTAGACTCCGAGATTATATAGAGTCCCATGGTCCCCCGGATACCCCGCATCTAAGAAAATATAAAGATAAGGATGCCCTGAAACATTCTTGAATTTTTAGAGGCATTTTTCAAACTCTAGAGCAGATTCTCTCCATGCATGAAAGTGTGAACATATATGAGAATCAATTGGTACATGTATTAATGTACCTGCCCAGTTAGACGTCCTGTAGGGAGGGCTCACTAATAGGCATATTTAACAGGTCACGGGGTAAATGGTTGGCTCACTAAAATTTGAGGACACTGCTAAGGTGAGTCACTCTTTAAGTCATAGGGCTATTATATTAAATACCAATTTGCTGTCTTGGTAATATTAGATCATTATATTCTCCCCTCTCTGCATAGAAACCATTTGTAATGTAGAACCATAGTTCTATAAGATAATGCGGTTTGGAAACTGCCCTTGAATTTGAAAATCAATTGAGTTTTGTTCCAGTCAGAAAATTACCCTGTTATCTGCAATTTCATATAACCCTTAGGGACTAAGGAAATAAGTTTTAGTACTTAAGGTTTTTTGTTTTGCTTTATTGAATCTTTGTGGATAGTGTGCTTTAATGTTGGATGTTGAAGAATATTTAAGTTACTAATATCCAAGCTACTAATAAAAACGCTGATTTGGATTGGTAGGATCAGCATAAGGCACCGAGTACATTGGACTTATGAGCTGTCAAGTGAAAGGTGTGGCCTTAGTTGTTTTTAGGCATTCAGGTAACTTGTCTTAGACAATGTGGGTTGTAACTATTCAGTGTGCAAATGCAAGAGCTACAACTCAGGAGGCCAGCAACAGCTTGCAAAAATCACCCAAGCACCCCACCATATTGAAAATTACATTCGCTTTTGGTATTTATTGGTTTGAAATCACTTGTGTAATCATCTTTAGGTTAGAATAAGAGCAGCTGGCATGCCTCATTTCCCTAGGCCTTTCTCCTGCTGTTGGCATAAGCCCATAAGCTCACCAAACACAGTTCTGGTCATTTGAGCAATCTGATATGGGTTACCTTTCCACTCCAAGCCACGGTCACAGATTTAGGAATGCATGCTCTTTGTTTAAATAAGAACTCACAACTGAGTACAGCAAGTCCTCACTTAACGTCATTGACAGGTCCTATAATTTTAAGCAAAATGACTTATATGGAAATCAGTTTTATCATTGGCTAATTGATATAAACAAGAGTTAAATTCCCATGGCATCCACCAACCTTACAACAAAGTAACACTGGGTGAAACAACGTTATTCATTGTTTGGGGACCTGCAGTATAGGCGATAGATTCCTTACCAGATAATTTAATTTACTGAATGCTAATAGAGGGTATTATGTAAGCGGAGAGGAAGGGGGCTTATATCTGGAGCTTAAGAGCAGTATGGAAGATTTTCTTGTTAGTAAAGACACATGCTAACAGTCCATGTCACAGGCCAGCTGTGCTTAAAGGCCAAACGTTCCTCTGCAAGAGCACCCAGCCGACATCCTTAAACATACGCATCCTCAGTCGACCCCCGTGACAATGCAGAGGCCTGAAAGAATGGGCTAAGAGGAGAAGCCCGACCGCTTACAACACTGGTAGGCGAACCAGTCACTTCCTCTGCCACCTCAAATTAGAAAGCAGATGGGTTTGATGGCATTTTATTACACAGCTGTGCATACCCCTAGGCCATCCAATTGGCCTTGTTAATTTAAACATCTTCTATTATCACCCTCGAGTTAACAGACTCTTCCCTGTGACCATATCCCCTTGTCACCAGGGAGCATTATTCCACTTGAGCTGTAGATATCAGCTGCCTCCGGAGGCAACTGTGGCAGATTGGTTTCCAAAATCTATCAGCCCAGAGAAAGGCATTACCCAAGGGCCATGGCCACTCATGAGATATGTTTGCTCGCCTAAGAATGACAATGTACATTAGAAGTCAGCAACATCAGGAAGTTTCTTTCAGCACAGGGGCCTTGACTTCAACATGGTAGCTCTTTTCACAGCCTGGTCCCAGCGCCACTGCCTGCCTTTTAGTGACTCCAAGGCTGATGCCTAGGAATTCCACATCCCGTGATGCAGAGGATGCTCAGGGTTACAGTTCTACTACCTTGCAGTTCAACAAATCATGTCTGTGCATCACTGCCCTCCTAAGAGGGGTCCCTGGTGAGGCACAGGCAAAGGGTGACCATGCGACAGTTCAACCAGGCGAGCTTGTGGTGTGCGCACCACACTTAGTTAAGACCTGCGTGAAGGAGGAGAAGGGTTCCAGAGAAGTCTCAGACCTGGTTCCTCACCCTCCAGGGTAGTCTGTTGGCTGAAACCCACTCATCTGCAAATCATCTCATGCAAAACCGGTGGTGAGAACTAGGAGCAGAAATGAAAGCCAAGAGCACTGGAAACATCAGGAGGAAAAGCAGGGAGGATCCCAACGGACTGGGGAGGGGCGGGGAATGAGACCGTGTATTGGGAAAGAAGACAGTGGAAATGGGCACCTAAGGTCTGCAGGCATCTGATCAGAGAGAAAAACATCTCAAGTAATCGAAACAACTCAAGCCAAGGCCTGGAGGTCAAAGGATTCCTGGAGTGTGGGCAGGAGGCGGAGCTTTGGAAGAGGAGGAGAGGTGACAGAAGATGTGGCTACAAGGGAGGTGGAAGTGGGGCTCTAATGCCTTTCTGAAGGATTTGCATTTCTTCTGAACCTCTGGGAAGGCCATCAGGAAGCTC
>PVKM010019418.1:0-24231 GCA_004027735.1 Carollia perspicillata
GGGGGTAATATGGCCTACAGAACTCTCTAGTTCCCCTTTCTCAGATTCTCTGTGCACCAAACTGCCTTCTTCTTGTGAAAAAAATGTCTTATGTCTGTACTTTGCTCACAAGTATTGCCACATATACAACCTAATTTAGTCATCAAACCAACCCTACAAAGTAGGTTTTATTCTATATCAAAAATCATGAAACTAAGGTCTATCGAAAATGCCCCCAGGAAAATATCAATCTTCACATAAAATGTAGGGAGATGAATAAATGTGGTGCATATCTTGGAAATAGAGCCAACAGGATTTTCTTATGGATTTGATATGGAAGATGAATAATATAGCTTCTTTGTTATTGACACATACAGGGAAATTGTATTATTAAATAGTTAAGATTAGTCTATAGTTGTTGCTAGAAAGCAGCTGTTAATTATTCCAACACATTGTTGTGTTTGGGATTCTGACAACTAACATAAAAACTTTTAGAAGGATTTTTCCTTTTCTTTCTTTTTTCTTTTCAGCTATTTCATCAATGGGGTAGTTTTAGATTAAGTCATCCAATTGTGAATATTCTGTTTGCTGATATTAAGTACTCTGTTTATTAAAATAAAATGCTCTTTTTTATTTTTTTTAAATATTTTATTTATTTATTTTTAGAGAGAGGGGAAAGGAGGGAGAAAGAGAGGGAGAGAAACATCAATGTGCAGTTGCCTCTTGCATGCCCCCTACTGGGGACCTGGCCGGCAACCACACACATGCCCTGACTGGGAATCAAACCAGCAACCCTGTGGTTTGCTGGACAGTACTCAATCCATAGAGCCACACCAGCCAGGGCTAATAATGCAAATGTTCTTTTTTTAATGTGAGAAAATTGGATGTTTGCTTTAGTGGGTCAAGAGATGTGGCTGGGAATGGAGGGAGTTGGACCTTTGAAATGGGAGAAGATGTTCTTACTAATGAAGAGTAGATGCCAGGGATACAGTGACAGATGGAGTCCAAGAAAGTCTGGACTATTGTGAAGGACATTTGACAATGTCTTTAATGGCAGGATGGAGTTAGAGGTACATCTCGGCTTCCCTAGGCTTTTGTAGTAAGTGATGCGCTGCATATATCACTTCCTTTTCACAGAGTTGTTGGTCTTAAGGAAAAGTTTTGGAAGTAACTAGGAAAGAGAAATTGAACTCAGATTCATAGATTCCCCACAGTGTGCCAGGAACTGTGGCAAGGTTTTTCTGAATGTTATCTCATCAACCTTCCACAAAAACATGGGAAGTAGTAAGCCTTTAACAGGTAATAATATGCCACTGATAATTTGCTCAGGGCACAGTGCTGGTTAAATAATTTGATTAGGGCAAATAATTTGCTCAGGGCATCGTGCTGGTAAGTGGTAGATTTAAGATTCAAACTCAGGTGACTCCACTGTGTAAATTCTCTTAGTACTGCAGCCTTTGTGGTGACAGGAATGAATTGCCTTGATTAAAATTGTATTTTAAATGTGTGTCATAACGAAGCTTCAGACTGCAGTTGTCTTTTTTTAAGTGTATTTTATTGATTATGCTATTACAGTTTTCTAATTTTTCCCCTTTATCCTCCCTCCACCCTGTACCCCCAACCCTCAAGCATTCCCCCCTCTTAGTTCATTGTCCATGAGTTGTACGTATAAGTTCTTTGACTTCTTTGTTTTCTATACCATTCTTGACCTCTCCTCATCTATTTAATGCCTACCAATTATGCTTCTTCTTCCTTGTACCTTCTCCCCCATTCCTCCCCTCTCCCTCCCCACTGAAAACCTTCCATGTGATGTTCATTTGCCTGATTCTGTTCCTATTCTAGTTGTTTGCTTAGTTTTTGTTCTCGTTTTTCTTTTCTTTTAGTTCATTTGTCGATAGTTGTGAGTTTGTTGTCATTTTACTGTTCATATTTTTTATCTTCCTCATCTTAGATAAGTCCCTTTAACATTTCATATAATAAGGGCTGGATGATGACGAACTCCTTTAACTTGACCTTATCTGGGAAGCACTTTATCTGCCCTTCCATTCTAAATGAAAGCTTTGCTGGATAGAGCAGTCTTGGATGTAGGTTCTTGTCTTTCATGACTTTGAGTACTTCTTTCCAGCCCCTTCTTGCCTGCAAGGTTTCTTTTGAGAAATCAGCTGACAGTCTGATGGGAACTCCTTTGAAGGTAACTCTTTCCTTTCCACTTCCTTCTTTTAGGATTTTCTCTTTATTTTTAATCTTGGGTAATCAATGATGATATGCCTTTGTGTGTTCCTCTTTGGGTCCAACTTCTTTGGGACTCTCTGAGCTTCTTGGACTTCTTGGAAGTCTATTTCCTTCACCAGATTGGGGGAGTTTTCCTTCATTATTTGTTCAAATAAGTTTTCAATCTCTTGCTGTTGTTCTTCTCCTTCTGGCACCTCTGTAATTTCAATATTGGAACTTTTCAGATTATCCCAGAGGTTTTGTAAGACTCTCTTCACTTTTCTGAATTCTTGTATCATCATTTTGTTCCCATTGGATGTTTATTTCTTCCTTTTGTTCCATATCATTGATTTGAGTCCTGGTTTCCTTCCTGTCACTGTTGGTTCCTGAATATTTTGCTTTATTTCATGTTGGGTATCTTTCATTTGTTTTTTTTTTCTTCATTATTTAACCAAGCTTAATCAGTTCTGTGAGCATTTTTTATTGCCAGGGCTTTGAACTCCCCATCAGGTAGGTTGGCTATCTTTTCTTTGCTTAGCTCTCTTTCTGAGGTTTTGCTCTGTTCTTTCATTTGGGCCATATTTCTTTGCTCGGGGCCCCTGTTAATTTGTTAGGGGATGGGGCCTTGGGTATTCACTGGCGTAGGGCAACCCTCCTTGCTGTGCTGCCATGCTCCTGTGTGGGAGGGGCCAGAGAAGGAACAATGTAGCTGGCCTGCTCTGCTCTAGTGCACTTTCGAATGAATTCTCGGGTGTGTTTCTCCTACCATAGCAACTGCTGTAGTCTGCAGCTATCTCTGAGTCTCAGTTACCCCTTAAGTCAGCCCCACCTGCACCACCTGCTTCCCGGCCACAGCCAGCCCTGCTTGCACAGTCCACCAGCTTGTGTGGTTTCTCTCCATCCACCGCTTTACTGGTCTGGTTGTTCTGGTTGATTTTTTTTTTATTCCTTGGTTGTTGGGGTTCCATGCAGTTTGATTTTCTGGCACTTCTGGTTGTTTATTGATTTTAAATTATTCCTTATCCTCCTTTTGGTTGTGTGAGGAAACGAAGGGTTTCTACCTACACCTCCATTTTGGCTGGAACCCAGTTGTCTTCATTTTACATTAAGGAAGGAAGATTCACCTACCTCATTCTGGAAATCACATGAATGAGTTGTGGAGAGATGCCTTATGGAACCACTTTATGTGATATTTCATTTTGTTGTCAGGTTTAGGAGAAGAATCCCCCTTAATATCACAGTTTTTGGCTATTTGATTAGCTTCTTCTTTGGATTGTCGAAATCTATAAAGGATTATATTGAAAACAGAGTCCTGGAAATGTGAAAAATCACATTATTGTCCAAAGAGAACTTCAAACACTAGTCAGCATGGGAAGTAAGGCACCTGATTATGTACTGAGACCTACATTTATTAATATTAAGACCTATAGTGTTAGCTCCTAATGAGAACAAAATGGGACCAGATGTGTTTACAGCCTTCATGATGAATTTATAATATTGAAACTAAATTAACCTAAGGTGCTATTTTACAACATCTGTGTTGAAAAGAAAACTACCAGAGCTGGGAGAATCTGGAAAAAAAAAAGCCAGTATGAACTGAAAAGGGAAATCTGTTCAACTGGATTAAAGAAAATAAGAGTATATAAATCCAAAACACACCTACCATTTGCATTATAGTTGTAAAATCTTTTGACTACAAACAAAAGTATATTGGCAGTGTTAAGTCGGCAGCCTCAATGAGAGTAATTTGAGAGTCAATATGTGAGATTTTAAAATCATTTCAGATTACAATTATTGCCATCATGGGTATTTGTTAGTTCGTTTCTTATACTTGAGCAGAATTTTCCTCACTATCTTGGCTTAAGTTTCCATCTCCAGTACCTAATCTTGCAAGATCACCTCTCACCCTTTTCTCTTGGTGACTGGGCACTGAGATGGGACATTATGAACTTGATCTGACAACTTAATAAGATGTAATAAGACCTGAAATAGGGGCAGTGCTCTCTCAACTGAGAAGGTCCAGATAGTAACAGAATCTTTTCAAGGGTATGTCTAACTAAATTCCCTTTAAGACTTCCCTTTAAATGTCTTCCTGTTTTAAACTAGATTGTGATCAGTTGGAATATTGGTGAGGAACAGGTCATTAGTGAAAACTCCAATGAAGACAATTGGCTTTGTGTTTGATTTTCCTGTTTTTTGCGGTTAGCTTAGCACCAGATGGTGCCCTAGTGAGTTCTGTATAAATAATACAATCATAGGGTTGAGTGATTCTCTACCAGTCACAGACTCAAGCAGAAAATAGCACTTGTCTTTCCATATAAGCCCATGTAGATTCTCTTATTGCTGAATTGTTCTATGTAGCTCAAACTCTTAAATTGTTGTTATGGTTGGTGTTTTTTTTCTATTTCTTTATTGGGTTAGCAAGCAGTCAATTCCTCACTGTGACCCAGAGGGAAGGGGTACTGATCTGAGAATCTTTAGCTGATACATCCATCTATTGCTGAGAGGAAGAGGCAAAGAAGCAAAAATCTCTACATTCCTTCTCATTCCTGAAAGGGAGGGAAGAGCAGCCCCAACACTCCCTTGACAGTTGGTGCGCATTAGGGGGTGATGGAACTGGCTTTGCTTACACAAGCACTGTGGCAAACCCTTGCAGGCTTTCAAGGTCCATCCAGCTCAAGTGCCAACCCCAGTCCATGATGCTCAGTGATCTTTCCTCTTTATTGGTTCATATGACAGTTATCTTTTGCACCTCAAGATCTAGCTCTTCATTATGTACTGTTTGGTATTATACTTGCCCTGTGCTGCTCGCTGTGAATGTTCCTACAGGGTTCTAAGTCACTGAAATCTATTTTCTTACAATCTGAAGTACTTAACACAAAATCAGTCATTTAATACCTGTTGTTGACATAATAAAATACATGTGGTCACAGCTCCCACACATTGGAGCATAGTTTTAATGGTCACTACCCCATTCAATGAACAGAGTTCATCCATGGTGACTCAAATAATTTTATTTTTTTAAGATTTTATTTTATATTTTTAGAGAGACAGGAAAGGAGAGAAAAAGAAATGGAGAGAAACATCAGTGTGAGAAAGAAACATCAATCGATCACTTCTCATATGTGTCCTGACCAGGGACTGAACCTGTAACCCAAGCATGTGCCCCTACCAGGAATTGAACCTGCCACCTTTTGATTTGTGGAACAATGCCCGACCAACTGAGTCACACTGGTCAGGGCAAAGGATTTTAGTTCCTTAACAGTGATAGAGAAAAAAAAGAGAGCGACCTCCCCTGTTCTTCTGTTTGTCTTTACTGTTGTAAGGATTTGACCCATACAGTAGCAAACCACAGAAAACGTGATATGGCATATTGGGGGGAAACAGGCAGAATCACCAGGTATCTTTCTTCTTTTGAAAGCTGCCTGTATTTTTACTTTGGATTCACAAATAACTATGTAATGTGCCCAGCCTTCACGTAGACCTCAATAAAATTGACCTACCCAAGTGTCTTTCTGAGCAATCTTAGGGCACCATTTCCAAGTGATTGTTGCTTTTTATGTATTAGATGTTTGGGGTGACCTCAAAAATGTCACTTAGCTATTCAAATATTTTATTAAATACATGTAGATGATTCATTTCACATATTTCTTTTTAAAAAAGATTTTATCTATTTATTTTTAGAAAGAAGGGAAGGGAGGGAGAAAGAAAGGGAGAGAAACGTCAATGTGTGGTTGCCTCTCATGTTGTTCCCTGCTGGGGACCTGGCCTGAAACCCAGCCATGTGCCCTGACTGGGAATTGAACCAGTGACCCTTTGCTTCACAGGCCCATGCTCTATCCATTGAGCTTTATCAGCCAGGGCAATTTCACATATTTCCCTAAACATTATATGGTCTGCTGCATTTTATGGTTCTCCATGTCTATCCTGTGGAATATTAGTATTCTGTGAGATATGAATAGATGCTTCTTGGAAAAAAATTGGCCGTTGGGTAGTTTGGAGAAGGGTTGCATACTCTATTTGCCTCTTGGGACATCACATAGCATATTAAAGACTCCAAGCAGCCCTGCAGGAAAAAGATCTGTTTAATTTGTTTAACTTGGCATTGAGCAAACATATCTGACCTTAGGTAGAGAAATAATATTTAGTGAGTATTATGTGCCAGGTATACATTAGCTTATGGAAGTTGCACAATAAGCCTCTAAATTAGGTATTATTATCTACAGTTAATGATGGGCAACTTAGGTTTTGCTTTATTTACTTATTTTTATTCTCACCCAAGGACATGCTTATTGTTTTTTTTTAAGAGGGTGGAGAAGGGAGGGAGAGAGAAAGGGAGAGAGACATCAATCAGTTGCCTCTTGTAGATATCACAACTGGGGACTGAACCTGCAGCCTAGGCCTGTGTCATGATAGGGAATCAAATGTATGATCTTTTGGTTTATGGGATGGGACGGTGCTCCAACCAACTGAGCCACACCAGTCAGGGCAGTTTTGCTTTATTAAAGCATTTGCTCCAGGCCATACAATAACAGATTCTTGTATAGTGAGTTCTCATGTTGACTCTGCCACCAATTAGCTATGTAGTACCATTTTGGACAAATAATTCAATTTTGTCTAAATGTCCTCATCTAACAGTCACGTTAAAGTAATAATGTGGTTTGAAAATGGAAGGAGTTGTATATATATTACCATATTTTGTTTTGTAAAGTGCTACATAAGTATCATTTGTATTTTACAAAAATAGGGGGAGAAAGAAGAGAGCAACAAACAACTAGCCTCAGAAACCATGTTCACTCATAACATGTAATGCTAAGTGCCAGACTTTTAACAGAGACAACAAACCAAAAAAATAATAGTTGCAGCTGCTCTGAACACTCATCAGCACATGTACATTTTTCATTTGTGAGCACTATGTATTTTTGATAGTCAGACCCTCTGACTCATGGATTGATGAAATTGGGTAGTACAGCATTAACGCACCCAGCGGCACTGTTGTGAAATGTTAAGACTAGAAATATATTATGCTTAGATACTGGCGCTTTGATCCTTAACTGCAAATTTTCTTGCTTCTATGTCTTTAAGCCAAAAGCTGAGCTTCTTTCAATTTAGGTATGTATCATTCATTGAGCAGGCATTATATAAACCACTTGTGGCTCTGCCTCGCTCCACCAATCTCATCATATGGTACCTGATTCTTTGGGCTCCATTGTCTCAACTTATCAAATTAACCATATGAGGTAAACCCATTTCTACTTGGCCCCTTGAAGCTTAATTTTGAGCAATTTTGATACAGATATACCCCCCTAAATTTTGAGGCTCTTTATATAATTGTTCTATCTGTAAAGTCTCCAAATAAATACATAACATACTATATAATACATAGTTCCAGTTTTCCCTAAATTTATTCCATATACTGACCTGAATGTGGTGACAGGTTTATGACGAAGGGAAAGAGGACTGCTAATTAGATGTCTACCATGCCAAATTGGAAACTGATTTGCTTGTTACCTAAGTTGAACTGAATCCCATTTTCAATCTAGAAGTAATTACCAAGGCAGTGCACAACTGAACGGAGGCAGACTACATTTTGCACTCTGCATCCCTGAACTATCATTAGCTGATATCATAAATATTGATATATAGTATAATTCTCCACCAAGTTTATTAAAAGAATTATTTAGAAGTCCATAGTGGGTTTATTATCCAGGGTTCTAACATTCTCAGAAGTGTGATGAGTGTTTTTGTGGTTTTCCTAGATTTTGTATTTATGAGTTGTTTATGGCTCTGACATTATTTTATGTCAGAATTCATTAACCTTTAAAAAGTTTCTGATATGGTTAGGCACTATTGTCACTTCTGGTTTCTAGACACACAGAATGCATCCTAAAAAAGAGAAAATGGAACTGATAGCATTCAGAGTCATTGGAAGCTACTTTCTTTGGCCACTTGGTCTCTGAGGTGTACTGCTGGGTGTTCTGGAGAGGGCAGAACTGCCTTTGCTGTGATGACATTCCAGTTCCTTTAATAAGAGCCCCAAATTACAAGTTCTGTTCTTTGATAACTGATTTTGAAAGGTGTGCATCTATATCCTTGCCATAAAGAATAGAAGAGAAATAATGCCACTATTTAAAGAAAGGTTTCAATATATAACAAAGGGTAATTGCCATGGAATCTGTGCATAGCCCAAGTGAGTTCATAACCATTTCTCTAAAGGCAGCTCCAAGGGCAGATTAATCCTGCTGTCTGGGTTCTGCCCAATAGTGCTTAAGGGACTGAATGGGATGGACAATAAAAAAGGGGAAGGGATTACAGGTACAAGTATAAAGGACACATGAACAAAAACTAAGGAGGGTGGAAATGGGAGGGAGGTTGGGAGCACTGGTGTGGGGGTAGACTGGGATGGGAGTAAAAGACAGAAAACTGTACTTGAACAACAATTAAAATAAAATAAAACAAAAAAACCAAACAGACATAAAAACAAAAACCTCTTCCATTCCTTTCTAAACCCTTTGGTCTTTATGCAGCTCAAAAGATACAGCAAGTATCTGAAGTACTTTTTTAAATCTTTTATTTATCGATAAGACAGAGAAAGAGAGAGAGAGATTGATTTGTTGTGCTACTTATTGATGCATTCATTGGTTGATTCTTATGTGTGTCCCTGTTGGGGATCAAACCCATGACCTTAGTGTATTGGGATGACGCTCCAACCAACTGAGCTACCCAGTCAAGGCCTCAGAAATACTTGTGACACTTATTAAATACTGAACCTTTTGCTGCTAAGCAGCAGCTTAGAAAGGACTAAAGCTGAAGGTAGGTCTATTTTGATATTCATCCTGGCCTGAAATAAATGTTTATGTCCTTGAAATAATTTTTTGGTGGTGTTGATACATTATTTTCTTTATCAAATAGGAATAAATAGTTTGTGGGTCTCCTTTAAGTTCTGGATGGGTTAATTAGCCATTTGTAAACCACTCTAGTACATATTTCACCTGGATAAATTAATTTATAGTTTTGTATTGAAATGTAATTAAAAGGTAGTTGCAATTAGATTTTAGTCTCTAATTAGCAACTACTGTTACTCTCTACATGAGTTGGATGGTAAATTTCATTAGCTATTTTCCTGGGCAAAAGATAGCATCTGATCCCAGTCTCTGATCCACAAAGCTGCAGACCAAACCCTTGCCTTCAGTTTGCTAAGCAAAAGTTTTCCATGCCCTGTTTTAAGGATATAATGATAGAGATACTCTTTTTTGCTTTGATAGTGTTTTTCATTTCCTTCATGTTCTCTTTATATTTGACAATACCTGCCCTATGAACTTGAAAATAAATGAAGCTTTTTTTGTTGCAGTTTAAGCCAACATTCACTTATTTTCTCATTTTACATGAGTGTCAAATACAATTGCAATCAATCCATTAGTTGGTCTGCCACTGCTATGGAAAAGGAAATTTCAACATTGAAGCTCACCCATTCACTTATGTATTCTGTCACTCAAGAAATATTTGTGTGATTACACTTTCAAAGTATTATGCTGAACAGACCCTATAATGGTTTTTTGTGAACATAGGCAATTTATTGAGTTTAAATTTTAAAGTTAGTAAAATTAAAATTTTTCCTATGATTTTTACTAGAATGAGGGCAAATTGGTGGTGATAATATTTATCATAAGCATAATACATTTTCACAACTTTAATACTTAGTAACTAATTGTATAAAGAACAACATATTTGCTGAATGAGTGACTGTTTTGAAAATTTAAATTGTTTGGTAGCCCTTTAAAGAAACACTGACAGACTTTTCTGTAACAGTCTGTGCAGTCATATGATTCACATTGCTAAACTTTTTTTTTTCCTTGGAAGGCACATTACCTTGAGATCAAAATAAATACTGCATTATGTTTGTGTCACAGACCTCAATTTTAACACATTTAGTGAATCAAATTGGACGAATTAAAAATCAGTAGGGCTTTTCAGTTGTGAGTTTATTTTGAATTTTGGGTAACAGCTCTTTGCACCTGAGGTGAGATTTTAAAAATGCTTAGTGTGGCTTCACAGAATTGTTTCAGTTTTGTGGAAATGTGGTTTTGTAATTGTTTCTACACACACACACACACACACACACACACACAGTTGAAACCCCAATTTAAAAAAGAAGGTTGGATCTAGTCAAAAGTAGTAGATGCAACATACTTAATGAATGTGAATGCACTTATCTAACTAAAAGTATACTTTCCTGATTGCTGAAGGGATGGGCCAGTATACTACTCTGGAGTAGGAGCTACATTACATTATCCTGAAAAGGGTAAAGAAAGAGCAGAAAATACCCTGTTACCTAAACTTATTGTCACACATCAGGTCACCACCACCACTCAGTAGCAGAAATCCAGTCTTTGGTAGGTAGGTCCAGATAGGTAGCTAGCTGTCTAACATGAGGGTAGGGAGGTGGTGGATAGTGAGCATAGAGGTTGGACAGCCCTGGGGTACAGGGCTGCACTGTTTTATGGTGGCTGAGCACACAAAACAGGGTGCCACTCTTTGACTAACTTCTCTGTGTCTTTCATTTTTAAACATATTTTCTTGATTATGCTATTACAATTTTCCCATTTTTTTCTCCCCTTTATTACCCTCTGCTCTGTACCCTCCTCCCACCAGCACTACCCTCCACTGAGGTCATGTCCATGGGTCATACATATAAGTTATTTGGCTTCTCTGTTTCTCATACTATTCTTAACCTCCCCCTATCTATTTTCTACCTACCATCTATACTGCTTATTCCCTGTACCTTTTCCTCCATTACCCCATCCTCTTCCCCTCTGATAACCCTCCATGTGATCTCCATTTCTGTAGTTCTGTTCCTGTTCTAGTTGTTTGCTTAGTTTGTTTATATTTTTTTAGGTTCAGTTGTTGATACTTGTGAGTTTGTTGTCATTTTACTGTTCATATTTTTTATCATCTTTTTCTTAGATAAGTCCCTTTAACATTTCATAATAAGGGCTGGATGATGATGAACTGCTTTAACTTGACCTTATCTGGGAAGCACTTTATCTGCCTTTCATTCTAAATGAAAGCTTTGCTGGATAGAGCAATCTTGGATATATATCCTTGCCTTTCATGACTTGGAATACTTCTTTCCAGCCCCTTCTTGTCTGCAAGGTTTCTTTGCAGAAATCAGCTGACAGTCTTATGGGCACTCCTTTGTAGGTAACTGTCTCCTTTTCTCTTGCTGCTTTTAAGATATTCTTCTTCTCTTTAAATTTTGGCTAATGTAATTATGATGTG
Organism: Carollia perspicillata; assembly: GCA_004027735.1. Classification (NCBI taxonomy): domain Eukaryota; kingdom Metazoa; phylum Chordata; class Mammalia; order Chiroptera; family Phyllostomidae; genus Carollia; species Carollia perspicillata. The sequence goes on from PVKM010019418.1 coordinate 11,470, forward strand.
CCTTGGTGTGTGCGTCCTTGGGTCCAACCTTTCCGGGACTCTCTGAGCTTCCTGGACTTCCTGGAAATCTGTTTCCCTTGCCAGATTGGGGAAGTTCTCCATCATTATTTTTTCAAATAACTTTCCAATTTCTTGTTCTTCCTCTTCTCCTTCTGGCTCCCCTATGATCTGGATGTTGGAGTGTTTAAAGTTGTCCCACAGGTTCCTAAGCTTCTCCTCATTTTTCTGAATTCTTGTTTTTCATTTGGTTCTGGTTGACAGTTTATTTCATCCTTCTGCTCCAAATTGTTGATTTGAGTCCCAATTTTCTTCCCTTCTCTGTTGGTTTCCTGTACATTTTTCTTTATTTCACTTTTCATAGCTTTCACTTTTTCCTCTGTTTTGCAACCATACTGAACCATTTCTGTGAGTATCCTGATTACCAGTATTTTGAACTCTGCATCTGATAGGTTGGCTATCTCTTTATTGCTTAATTCTATTTTTGGAGCTTTGATCTATTCTTTCATTTGGGCGATATATTTTTTTTTTGTCTTGGCATACCTGTTATGTAGTAAGGGGTGGAGCCTTCGGTATTCACCAGGGCAGGGTAACTCTTGTTGCTGCATTGTGGTTCTTTGTGTGGAAGAAGGGTCTGAGAAGGAACAGTGCTGCTCGCTCAGCTCTTGGCCAGCTTTCAGTCACTTCCCCCGCTACCCACAATCAGATAGGGCCCTTCTGGTGCTGGTTCCTGGGTGGATGGGTTTGTGTACTTTCTAGGACCCTGTGGGTCTCTCCAGAGATCTCTCCTGTGAGGCTGGGAGTTTCTCCTGTCTCTGCAACCCCCACAGATTTTTTATAGTCAGAGGTTTTGAGGCTTTATTCCCCACTGCTGGAACCCTGGGTTGTGGAGTCTGTCTCACTCCCCAGTGTTTTTTCCCCACATGCAAATGTGGGATTGCCCAGTCCTCTGCTCACTGCCTTGCCACAGGTCCTCTCTGCCCCAGCTGCCCGTCTCTGCTCCTCCTACCAGTCTGAATGAATGTTTCTTTTTAACTCCTTGGTTGTCAGACTTCTATACAGTTCAGTTTTCTGGTAGTTCTGGTTATTTTTTGTTTTTAAATTTGTTGTTCTTCTTCTTTCGGTTTTGCGAGGAGGCAAAGTATATCTACCTATGCATCCAAGTTGGCTGGAAGTAGCTTCTTTGTGTCTTACCAGGCTCTTATTTTCACACTGCTATTTCTAACATCTTTTCTCCAATGATTTAATAATCCTTCTGCCAAAATTTTACCATAAATGTTGAAAAGACAGTCCTTGTGCTTGTTGAAGGGACGTGTTTTTCCCATCATTCTGCTATGGTGGTAGATCTCTGGAGAAGTTTTCCTCACTAGAAACTCTGCTCCTGGTGTCATAGGGAATTAAGGTTCTTTATTAGGTCTAGTTAATCAAGTATCACAGATTCCCAGGGTAAGTGGAAACCTTATGATCATTTAGGCCAAACATTCATCTGATCTTTGGATGTCTTCTTCTTTTAAAACCTGTATCCACCCTGACCAGTGTAGCTACAGTTGGTTGGTCATCATTCTGCAAAGCAAAGGTTTGCCTGTTTGATTCCAAGTCAGGGCACATGCCTGGGTCGTGGGTTCATTCCCCCCTTCAGGGTGTGTGCAAGAGGCAACTGATCAATATTTCTCTCCTGAATCAATATTTCTCTCCTCTTTCTCCCACTCTTCCCCTCTCTCTACAAATAAATAAATAAAATCTTTAAAAAAGTGTCTCCTTTTTAAGGAAGAGGTAACTTCAGACCTCTTCAGACACCTGGTCTTTCTGGTTCCGCATCTTTAAAAATATACTTTAAATCCTCACCGCGAATATGTTTACTGAATTTAAAAATTTTTAAGATTATTTATTTACTTAATAAAGAAAGATTAAGATTATTATTTACTTAAAAAGATTTTAAAATTTTTAAGAATTTAAAAATTTTTAAGATTATTTATTTACTTAAAAAGAAATGTTCCACAGTCAAATAAGTTTGAGAAGCAATAGTTACATTTAGGTTCTAAGTGTTCTAAAGAAAATAGACTTGTTTAAATTAACCTGGAATTTTCCTCAACTGATTGGACCTCTTTCGCCCACGTGATATGTTTTAATATTTTATTCCACAGAAAATGATTTAGTATATGTTTTTTCAGATAGTATTTATTAAATCAATTTAAAATTGAACTGACATTTTCGGCCTGATATCAAGCTGCCCTTTGACTCCTTGAGTCTTATTCTCTAGTACAACTTGCTGTTTAGCCACATCTACTTCATGTTTTGCCATGCTTGGGATTTTGCACTCAGTAGTGGTCTTTTTCACATTTTATCTGATTGGATCCAGCCCACTTCTGTAGCTTGTCTCTTTGGGTCCCAGCTATGTCATACTGTACATTCATCAGCAGTCTGAGATCTGTGTGATTCACTGATGTCATGAGCATCACCCATCTTTGTTCAGTGGGTAGAGTAGGAATTATCAACAGGACCAGGTATAGTTAATACTGTTTTGGCTCAGGGCAGGCTGTTTCAAGATACTGCACAATGACATACTGATTATTTTGAACCAAAATCGCCTGAGAAGTAGAACAAGAGCATGAAGAGCTCTCTGACTCTCCTCCATCCCCCCAAAGCAGGAAATAAATATCCATGACAGGTGCTCTCCCCGCTCCTGAAGAACTGTGAGACAACCTTATCACAAGATTTATCAAGTCCAGAGTCAAAAAATCATGTGTAAACATACCTTGTACTGTCTTTACTAATTTACCGCCCAAGCCCAAACTTTGTTTAGATTCTTTTCTAATGAGCACTCACTTTCTTTTTCCTGTCAATTGCTCAAAAAATTATTGTTTGTCAAAAAAGTATAAAAAAGTCCCTAATTTGATCAGTTCCTTGAGCCTCATTTTATGATCTGAGCATCATTTTGTGATTTTCCCCTGTGCATGTATTAAATTGTTTTTTCTCCTGTTAATCTACTCTCATGTCTGTTTTATTATTTTATAACTAGTCTAGCCAGAAGAACTAAAGAAGGGTAGACTGGAGGAACTCTCTCCCCTCCCCAACAGCATCATTCCATAAACCATCTATCACCCTTTGGTTTCGATTACTAATCTCCCTAATTACTAACAAATACTTTATGACAGTTTCCAATAGTCCATGCCTCTAGTTTTTGTGGTTTGCAAACCTGTTCCTTCAAAAGGCAAATCATGTTTTACTATTTTTAGCTTCCCAGTTTTTTTCCTCCAAAGGAAGGCTAGTAATAACTTTGTTTCTAAATATAGTGGCTTATCAACTATTCATAAAACTTATTCCACCTCTTTTGAAGAAGTAATGTTGGTCAAAATACTGCTTTATATTTTGTAGAAAGTATTTTTTGGATGTTTTATAACACTCATGGTGTCTTTTTGTGCATAAAGAATGTAATTTGTGTGGTTTCTGTGTATTTGTATTGCAGTTTTCTGTCTGAAGGAATAATCTCTTGAAATTGTATACAGTAATTAGTATAATTTGTAAAATAATGGATAGTTTTGAATGTGTGGGAAGTGAGGCTTTCAAAGCAACATTTAAATATAATTGCTGTTTAAACATTTCACTTAAAAGATATCTATTAATTACTTTTTTATAACTGCAAGTTTAGGGTGGTCTGTTGTTAATTAATATGGGCACAAAGCGCCCCCCCAAACTAAATCCAATGTATTTCTCAAACTTGCCCCAAACATCCAATTTTAACATTTTATTTATACTTATGCTAATATATTTGCAAAGGGTTAGTACCAATTATTTATTTCTACTAAATTGAACCCTGGAGGAGAATTTTTGCTTTGTTTGCAAATCACTAGGATTTTTCATTGTTGAGGTTAGCTTGGAAAGGAGTATGTCAGAATCAGTAGAGAACTTAAATTCTGAGACTAAAAAGCCAGGAATTCATAATTGATGCCATGTTATCTTCTAGCTGAGGTACCTTGAATGAGTTGGTTAATGTGTCTAAACCTCAGTTCCTTATTTGTAAAATGGAGATGAGGATGATGATGGGTACCTACATTATAGAATTGCTTTAAAGATTACATGAGGAGTATTTAAATAAAGCACTTAGCACATTGCCTTACATTGAGTATTGGATAAGTGATTATTCATCTCCTAAGTTTTGTCATTAAGCAAAACCCTTTAAATGTCCAGAAAAGTTGGAATGTTATAAGTCAAACTTTTGTTTGCACAGGGCTCTGGCAATCAACATGGTTCTGTTTCTCAAAAGTCTTCAATTTTCATGATGACTATAGATTACATTATCTTACTTAGAGTGATACAACCATTCCAGATAGTTTATTTCATATAGCCACCAATAGTACCCCAAACATAGCTCAATCACAGCACCACAGTATACTCAAACGTATAATTGAAGTATTGGATTGGCCAAAAAGTTTGTTTTTTTTTATACTATGGCTGTAGTAGACTTAGTTTTCTTTACCTTCATTTGAAACAATTTTGTTAGATTGTACCGTGACAGCTGTCATATCAGTGTGCAGTTTTTAAAAAACTTATCAAAATTGGTGAATTTTTGTGTAGCCATTTTAGCAGGGAAGATAGAAGAAAATATGCAACATTTTTGGCATATTATGCTTTATTATTTCAAGAAAGGTAAAAAAGCAACTGAAATGCAAAAAAAGATGTGTGCAGTGTATAGAGAAGGTGCTGTGACTGATGGGACATGTCAAAAGTGGTTTGCAGAGCTTTGCTGTAGATTTCTCACTGGACTATGCTCCATGGTCAGGTAGACCAGTTGAAGTTGATAGTGATCCAACTAAGATATTAATTGAGAACAATCAACATTGTACCAAATGGGAGATAGCTGACATACTCAAAATATCCAAATCAATAAAGTTATTGGTGAAAATGAAAAATGTCTTTCTTTTTACAGAAAAAATAAACAAATGAACTTTTTGGCCAACCCTATAGAATAATAGGATCTACTGCACTTGCATGGCCCAGACATGGTCCAAATAGTTGTTGGAAAAACAAAACAAAGCAAAAACAAATCAGCAGTCCCTTTCCATGGGGCACATGACCGTTTGCAATCTGTCAAAGTGGAAACGGGCTTGTTGAAGATAACTTGAGTTTACAACATGGTACTGCATATTTTGTTTCCCTATCAAAGCCACCTAATTTGGTTTAAATTTTGTCTGGGTATTTTTCTTTTCTTAAGAATAGCCTAAGTTACAAAAACTACAGCAGGCTGTACTGTGGCTCAGCATATAACATGTTTTTGGATGGAGCATTCCCCTATTTAATATTCAAAGGACAATGAAGTTCGGTGATCACCAGTCCTGTAAGGACCCAGGCGAGACCAGCCAGCAGTTCATGCACTTTGGAGTGACAGTCCCAGAGAACAAATCCAATAGATGGTATCAGGCACTAAGCAGGGTCTCAGGGATTCTCGTGCAATTAATTTTCTGCACAAAGATGCCCAATTGAGGGGATATGAGTTTAGGCTGAAATGTAGCCTGCACTTCATTCACTGTGGGTCCTTCATAGTTCTTCTGCCTGGAGATGGCATCTTGTGGCCATTCTTTCAACCAGAGGCGTGTCTTGTTCTATTTTGCACAAAGGTGCTTGAAGAAGAGTACAGAGCTGGTTATCAATCAGTCACCACTCAGCCTTTGGTTCTCTACTCCCTTCTGACTGTAGCTTGAAGGGACAAAACCTTTTCATAGAGAAACTGTCCTCTCATGGGGGCTGAGGAGCCATAAGCTGCCCCCTCTCAGAATGATGTTCTTGGTTCCTGTGCTATTGTGATTTATAAAATATATATATATTTGGTCATCCAGGGTTCCTAGCTTTGGGCTCCCAAAACCTTTGGGATTTTCTGAAATGCTAAGAATGGTGAAGGTGTCTTTGTTTGGCCTTTGGAAAGCCCCTAAGGATGGGAGGCTGGTCTCCAGTCCAATACCAGATTAGAGTGTTGGAACTTTCCATCCCTTTCCTCCTCACCCTCCAAATGTTGAATCAGTCCTTGGTGGCCAATTATTTAATCAATCATGACTATGTAATGAAACCTCCATAAAACCCCTAAAGGATAGGGTTTAGAGAACTTCTAGATTGGTGAATGCATGGAGGTGCTGGGAGAGTAGTGAGCTTGGAAAGGGTGTGGGAGCTCCTCACTCTTTCCCCATACCTTGCCCTATGTATCTCTTCCATGTGGCTGTTCATGAGTTATGTATTTTTAATAATAAAACAGTGCTTTAATAAGTAAAATGTTTCTCTGAGGTCTATGAACTTCTGTAAAAATTAATTGGACCCAAGGAGGAGGTCATGGGAATGTCTTATTAATAGCCAGTCAGTCGGAAACACAGTTAATAACCTGGGCTTGTGATTGGTGCCTGGAGTGGGGAGGCCAATCTTGTGATACTAGGCCTTCAATCTGTGGAGTCTGACGCTATCTCTGGTGAGGAGATAATGTCATAATTAAGTTCAAGTATAATAGGATACCCAACTGGAGTCCAAGAATTGCTGGTTGGGGTGGGAGAACCCCCTCTACATTGGATATTGAGTTACAGAACACCAAAAGAGTTCTACAGTATTTCTAGAAATGATACAAGGATCATGTTAGTGATGTAATGGAAAGATCTGAGAACTTGTGGTTAGAAAGCCAAGGATTGTAACCCTAATTTCAATGTTTACTAGCTTTGTGATCATGGTTATGTTAATGAAAAATGTGGAATACACCATCATTTCTATAACATGTTAAATGGTCATATATGCCGTGGACTTTATTAAATTTCAATGAAATTTGATACATGAGTGGAAAGAAATAAATGGTTTTGAGACAAAGAAATGAATCTGTTTGCTATTTTAAAGCAAAACTGTCATCATGCCTACGATATTTATCCTAGGTAAAAATCATCTCTGGTCCATGTTGTCTGATAATAATTATTACAATTGGGTGAATTCTGGAATTCAGAGAACCAACCACCTTTTGTGGAATGACTGCCTCTGCAGTTTAAAGGAAGTTTCTCCTGTGCTGTAATGTGGCTCACTGGGACTTGAGCTGCAGAGGGGACTGGCCCTGCACCACTACATTTTTATTGAAATTTGAGAGCAGCAAACCAGATCACAGAAACTAGTCATTGCATTATATACTGTGCCATCCTTATAAGTATATTTTAGAAGTTGATAGGTGGCCTACAAGAATCCCATTCTGCTAAGTTTTATTTTTCTTTAATTTCTCAAGTAGAAATAGTTCTGTGGAGAAGAGCCCATTGCATGTACATTTATTTATCAGCAATAATATTCCAAGGTTGTTATTTACACAGGAATGATGAAAACTTACTGGAGGTTCTAAGCAGCTTTTTAAAAAGATTTTATTTTTTATTTTCAGAGAGAGGGGAGGGAAGGCCGAAAGAGAGGGAGAGAAACAGCAATGTTGAGAAAGAAGCATAGATCAGCTGCCTCCCAAAAGTCCTCAACTTGGAACCCTGCCTGCAACGCAGGCACGTGCCCTGACTGGGAACTGAACCAGCAACCCTTAGGTTCACAGGCTGGTGCTCAATCCACTGAGCCACACCAGACAGGGCTAGGTAGCTTTTGATTGTTATAATGGGCAGTGTATATCAATTTTGTAGTTAGGCAAAAGTGGTTTTGTAGGAATCCTGAGGTGTAACCTAAGAATACATAACCACAAAATCAAACTTCAGTAATAATATTCTTAAAATTCTTACTAGCTCCAGAAATATCACAAGAAACCTTTCAGAAAATGATTTTCTTTCAAGTTAAATACTTTTAGTAAATAATATTGAATCAGAATGTTTTGTGTATTATCTGCTAGTTTTATATCAATAATTTGATTAGTGATAGATATATTTAATTCTTTTCGTATCTGTTCCTTGTTATTTTCTGGTGGTACTTGGATCAGAACCCACATTAATTTGTGGCTTGTCTGGCTTACACATTGTTTCTTCTGTGGAGCACTGTATCCCATATGAGACCATAGAAATAAGCTCTGCCCAGAAATTGGTTTTTCTAGCATTTACATTCCTCAACATCACATCTGTTGTTGAATTTTACTTTCCTGGAGAGTGTTGCCTTTCATATGACCACTTTAATGTGTCTTGGGTTTTTTATATTGTTGCTTCAATGTTAAATTAGTTCTACAACTTTTTTTGGCTGCTATAAAGTCTGCAAAGTTTTAATTGCCAAGTAATATCTGCAAAAATAATAATCTCATAATGCACAATGCATTTAATCAAGTTTATTATGACCTTTCCCCTTCCTTTTCTTGATTGAATAGCTCTATCCTGTTGGCATCCTTAGATTGAGAAGCTAGTTAAGCAGGGAATATGTTTGCTTGGTAGATTGTTTGAATTGTCATATTCTAGATCTGTACCTTGATTAAAGAAATTTATATACAAGGGTGAGTCACGATTTCAAGAGCTGGTAAGGATTATTAAGAAACTTTTTTTTACTCCCATGCCCGTATCTTTCTATTCAAATGTTCACATTGGCAGATACTGGTCTAAGTCCAAACCAAGCCACAAAAAAGTTCTAAACATCCATTTTCCTAATGACCACATCATCCATTTCTTCCCTAAAAGGTACTGTTTATGGTTTAAAATATAGTTTCAAAAAAAAAAAAAAAAAGAACAGAAAAGAAAAAAACACCCTGGCTGGTGTGGCTCAGTGATGAATTGAGTGCTGGCCAGTGAACCAAAGGGCTGCCAATTCAGTTCCCAGTCAGAGCACATGCCTGGGTTACAGGCTAGGTCCCCAATATGGGGCGTGTGAGAGACAACCACACATTGATGTTTCTCTCCCTGTCTTTCTCCCTCCTTTCTCCATCTGAAATAAAATAAATGAAATCTTTAAAAAAGTAAAATATACTTTCAAATTAGATGCAAAGGAAACATTTTCTCTTCTTACTACTTCAGCTTAGATGCTGGGTTCCCTAGCTGATGGATTTGGGTCTTGTGAACCTGTAATGTGACTGAAGAGTGACTAGACCTCCTGATCTCTGAAAGGCCTTTGTAGTATTCTGTTTCTCTGGGGGCAGGTTTCTGGCTACCTGTCCTGTACTCCCCCCTTGATCAGTTTTCCTGACACCCTCAGTCATTTGCTTAACACACTCAACCTTCTGGTCTCCTGTTAGTTGACTATACCACAATTTAAAGTTTCTGAACTTTGATGAGCCCTCAACATTTCTAGAACAATTTTTTATCCCTTCATAGTACGTTTCTTTTTTCTGTTCCACTCAATAGCTGTCTCCAGCCATGTCTTCCTCCCTCAGAGTAGATGATTAGGCCTCCTAATTTTACTAAAAAAATGGAGGTTATTGAGCATGAACTCTTGCAGATTTCTTCATCACTGCCTTTAAAGTATTGTCAAGCCTTTTTCTCTTTCCTTCATTTTTGAGTAACAAGCCTATTTACCAATATTTTTATTCTGTCCTTTGGCTTTCTACTTCCTTTGTGCAAGTCCCATAATTCAGGCTGTCACCATCTGTCATCTTCTAACTATCATTGTCTCTAGTCTTGTCTCCCAGCCCGCTAATCCATTCTCCCCAGCGATGTACCATTCTAATCATGTCACTCCCCCGTTTCCAATTCTTCATTGCTTTAAGATTAAAATCTAAAATACTTAACTGAGTGAACAAAGTCCTTCCTAATCTGGTTTGTGATAAACCCACTTTCCACCATTCCCTTTGCTGCAGAGATAGTCAATGTTTCCTGATCATACCATGTAGTTTTATATCTTTGTGCTTTGCCCATGTAACTCTCTCTGTTCTCCTCACCTAGAATGGCATACCCACCTTCTGGATATGGTAAGCTCCTATTTATTCTACAAGACCTACTTGAAATACTGCCTTCACGTGAAGCCTTTTTCAGTCCATCCCTATGCAACATTCATTTCCTTATTTTTCCATGGCCCTCTTTGCGTACTTCTATTGTGATATCTCTGTATTCCCTTGTAATGGTCTGTATCCATTTAAATGCATTTTTGTCCTTACTAGTCTGGTGGTCTGCTGAGCATCATGTCTTTCTTTAAAAATATTTTATTTATTTATTTTTAGAGAGAAGAGAAGGGAGCGAGAAAGAGAAGGAGAGAAACATCAATGTGTGGTTGCCTCTCGCACACCCTCTACTTGGGGCCTGGCTGGCAACCCAGGCATGTGCCCTGACTGGGAATTGAACCAGCAACCCTTTGGTTCAAAGGCTGGTACTCAGTCCACTGAATCACACCAGCCAGGGCTTTTTAAAAAAATATTCACCTGAGGATATACTTACTGAGTTTAGAGAGAGAGGAAGGGAGAGAGATAAAGAAACATTAATGTGGGAGAGAAACATTGATCAGTTGCCTCCCATATGTACCCTGACCAGGGATCGAACCAGTGACCTTTTGGCGTATGGAATGATGCTCCAACCAGTTTAGCCACCTGGCCAAAGGGTATCTTGTCTTAATGATCTTTGTTTTTTTACGCTTGTAGTGTAGTGCCTGATATGCCATGGATACTCAATGTTGTTGAATGAGTAAATGGAAGAATGACAAGGTTTCGTTTTGGATAGTCAAGCATAACTTGAAGCCTGAAACTCCAGACATTTGGAAAGATAAACAGCATTACAACAAATTTGGCAAAAATCAAAGAGGGACATGACGTGGCACAGTGGCAGAGATAATTACTAGATCACTAAAGCCATATGCTAGCTGAAGCTTTTGTATGGTAGTGGGGGAGTAAGGGAGGCAGGGATAGAAAGAAAAGTAGCAAAGCAAAATGAATGACTGACAATAATGAGTCCCCTCTCCATCCCATGCACTTGACACACACACCTCTAGATTTTCTCTGTGGCATCTTCTATAATTAATCCTCTTCCATGGCTCTAAGAAGTCAGTATCTTTTATATCTCTCCAGAAGTACCTTCCCAAAAAGTCATGTCACCACGTGACTGTGATGTTCCCTGAATGGCCGTCCCTGTGCTCCTCCAATGCAGAAACACCAAAGGGAAGAAGATGGTTCACCTTCCTTCCTCTCTCATTTACAAGCTTCTTCAGACTCCTCCCATTTAGCTTTATCCCATATAATGTGCCAAGTATTTTTTATTATTCTGCCTTAAAAGACTTGAAGTAGATCTAACTGTCCACTAAGGGGCATGAGATAAATTTAAATTACTAGCTTCTAAATCAAATGTGTTGAAAGACTGTTCCACTTATTTTTTTATTCATTAATTTGACAATTGATTATGAATGCCTACTGTGTGCCAAGCCACAGAGTACTCAGAAAGGTGTTCATCCTACCCTCAGGGGATAGCATATTTTTACATACTAATTGAAATGCTGCAGTTCCGCTGCTTTTTAATTTTAAGTAGTCTTTTTTTGAGTTTTGTTACCAGTCACCTACAAGGATGAGAAAAGTTACATGGTACTAATCAATAATCTCAGACCCAACAATCTTAAAATAATCTGATTGCAGGTAACTCTAGGACAATTTTGACAAAATAGGGTCTTATCAAATAATTGATTTTCCCAGCCAATTTGGTAAAACTATAATGGAGGAATCCTTAACAGTGAGGACGACCTTGAAAATGTATGAACCTTCTCTGCAGATCTTCATATGGAATGAACACCTCACTGAAAGGTTATAGACAATCGTAAACTTAGATCAGCTGATCTTTTTGAGGTCCTTAAAAATTCTAAGATGCTATGGTTAGAATCAGTGCTTGATATCATGGATTCTAGGACAAACTTCTCTTCAGCTCCTGATCCCTTTTTTGACATCTCAGTTAGGAATGTGAACTAAAGTAAGCAGTCTTGGGGCTATTTTGGAATGCGGTGAGTCCCCTTTACATCACTGGTGATGAGGAAGAACTGTGATATATTAAGATTTTACTGTCTACAGGTATCTTTGAAGCTATGGTTTGGCTTAGGACTTATCACTTTCTGTTCTAATGAGCTGTGTTTTGACATTGACGTTTAGATAAAGTGGATCTGATATTAGGAAATGCTTGTCTGGTGTTGGCTTTATACCTATTTTCCTCTAAGCGGTCCATTTTTCCTCTTTTTTCACTAATCTCCCAATTTTCCTGATTTCTTTGCTGTTTTTAAAAATGCACTTAAAAATTAATAGATTATGATTTGTATTTTTAAAAATATTGTTCACTTTCACTGTTTATTCTATCATAGTTGTTCCTAGTTTTTTCCCTTTCCCCACCTCCACCCTGCCCTGCCTGCTTCCCACCCTAAGTCAATCCCCATATTGTTCTCCCTGTCCATGGGCTGTACATAAATATCCTTTCATTAATCCCTTCATATACCTCCAGTCCCCATCTCCTTTCCGGCAGCTGTCAGTCTGTTTCCCGTATCTAAGCTTCTGTTACTATTCTGTTTGTTAGCTTATTGTGCTCATTAGATTCCACATATAAGTGAGATCATGGGGTATTTGTCTTTCTCTGACTGACTTAATTCACCTAGCATAATGTTCTCTAGGACCATCCATGCTGTTGCAAAATGTAAGAGTTTTTTTTTTCCTTACTGCTGTATAGTATTTCATCATGTAAATGTACTACAACTTTTTTATCCACCCATCTACTGATTTTTAGAACTATTTTAAATTTACAGAAAAATTAAGTAGATAACACAAAGATTGGTCATATCCCTCCTGCCTAGAATTTCCTCTGTTATTAACATCTTGTATTATTATGGTACCTTTGTTAAAATTAATGAACTTATACTGATTCATTATAATAAACCAAAATCTATAATTTATACAGATTT
>PVKM010019419.1:0-24223 GCA_004027735.1 Carollia perspicillata
TGGGAGAGGGGACCAAGAGGGAACAGTGCAGCTTGCTTATTTCTCTCCTGGCTTTCAGTTACTTCTCCCATTACCCACAAGCAAATCAGGCCCTTTTGGTGTTGATTCCTGGATGGGTGGGTTTGTGTACATTCTGGGACCCTGTGGGTCTCTCCAGTGAACTCTCCTGTGAGACTGGGAGTTTCTCCTGCTGCTGCAACCCCCACAGAATTTTTTAGTCAGTGGTTTTGAGGCTTTATTTCCCCACACTGGTACCATGGGTTGCACAGTCTGTCTTATTCCCCAGTTGTTCCTTCTGGTTTATTCACACTCTAATGTGGGACTGTGACATGGATACTGGCCCACAGTGTCCACAGCATTATGGATGAGATATGAGACAAATTCACATGGACTACCGAGTCCTGTGGAGGAAAAGGGACAGTGCAGACATTCTCTTGAGGGGAGAGCACTACGACCCTTGCCTTGACAAGCTTTTATTGGGTTCAGTTTGCACAGGAATACAGGGTGTACGTGTAAAACTCATCAATCATTGTCAGGAAGAAATGATTAAACAATAGATAACATTCAAAGAACTCTGAGGGCTTATTTTGAGTCAGGGTCATATAGTTAAAGGGCCATAAAACTTTGGGGAACAAACTCACTTCCTGTTTGGTCCCTTATTATTTAAATTGAGGGTACAGGCAAAGTAGGTTTCATAGGATTTTATGTGTTCTTTCTTAGGCCTGATCACCCTAGGGAACCTGCCCTTCCCTGCACAGGGTGGCACCTACCTCCAGCATTGTTTCAGGCTTAAGTCTGGCAGGGGAAGTAAGGCAGCTGAGTGATTAGGAGACTTCTTGCAGACAGAATGAGGACTTGGGCTATGTCAAAGTCAAGGGGTGAGGGTCCATCACCCCCTTTTTCTATAGCCCCCGAGTCCTTCCCTGGGGGACCCTCATGATCATGCCTGTCTTAGGTCATCCCTCTTTTGAGGGAAACTTACCCATTATTGGCTAACTGATAAAGCACTGGGAGCCAGGCAGAGTAAAGTAAAAGGAGTAGAGGCAATGCCCCTGCCAGGGAGATAAGCTTTGTCTCCTTAATGGCTTATGGTCTGAAGGTCGCTCACTCAGCCTTAGCCATAGGGAGGTTACAGCTTCTGAAACCAGGTAGGGAGGTTCCCAACAGGACCGCCCACTCTGCCAGCCACCGCCATGCCCTCCCTGGTCTGCCAGCCACCATCTTGCCATGAGTCCTCTCCATCCTGGTTGCCTGTCTCCACCCCTCCTACCAGTCTGGATGAATGTTTCTTTTTTAACTCCTTTATTGTTGGACTTCCATACAGTTTGATTTTCTGGCAGATCTTGTTGTTTTCTTGTTTTGAAATTTATTGTCTTTTTGGTTGTGCAAAGACACAAGGTGTCTACATATGCCTCCATCTTGTTTGGGAGTCTGAATTTATTTTTCATTCTCATCTGTGGATATGTTTATTGATTTTAGAGAGAGAGGAAGGGGGTAGAGAGAGAGAGACAAACATCAATATGAGTGAGAAGCATTGATTAGTGGCCTCCTATAAATGCCCTGACTGGGGAACGGGACCTGCAACATAGGTGTGTGCCCTTACTGGGAGTCAAACCCACAACCTTGGTGTGCAGATGATGCTCCAACCAAGGTCACATGTTTAGGGCAGTAAAGCCTTAGTTTTGTTTGTCTGAGCAGAGAAAAGCAGGGAAGTTTCCCAAAGCTATATAAAATTCTAATAGAACAGAACCAAACAGATAAAATATTGGGAGTATAGAAACAGTTTATTGACTGCAGACATTGTAGACTTTATTGTGTGGATTCCAATGAACCCTGCTTCTCAGTATTCCTGTTCTCATATTTCCAGGCTTGGCCATTTCACTTCCTTTGGCCAATGGATCATTAACAAGTGTGATGCAATCAGACATTGGGGCTTGTTTTCTTGGAACAGTCACTGCAGGATCCAGCTGCTATATGAAGATGCTCAAGTGGAAGAATGAAATAGAGAGAGAGACGTCCCTGCCTGCCAGCCAGATGGGTGGAAAAGCCATCTTGGAAGCCTCAGCCCCACAACCATCTGGCTGCAGCCTCATGAGAGACCCCAGTGAGGCTAGCAAGAGAACCATCCAGCTGAGCCAGTCAACCCACAAATTATATGAAATAATAAAAATGGCTCTTTTTTTTAACTTATTAAGTTTTGGGGTGGTTTTATATGCAGACAATTGAAATGATCAGTTTCTGATGCCCTCAGAGTTACTTGACTTATAAAGCTCCCAGGCTCTGTTCTTCACTGAACTGCTGCCTTAGATGATTACATTCTAGTCCCATAAGTAGGTGCAATTTTCACACACCTTTTGAGTCTTCTCTCTCTTCCGTTCCATGTCTATCACCATGGTGTGTCTGCCATATTAATGGCTTCTCTCATCTATTTTTCTAGCTACTGCAATATGCCATGGCCCTAATCTGCTGTGCAGTTACCATCTTCCCCTTCCTTGTATTCTAGTTTCCAGACTGAGAGACCTTCATCACTTATTCTGGAGAATAGCTCTGTGACAGTGCTTCCTATACTGTCCTTTCTCTGCCTTGTCTCAGACAAGGCCAGTACTAATCCAGTAGGACCAGTCAGACACAGCATTCTTGTCATTGGAAGGTAGTGAATGGGTATAGTATACCAAAGCCAGGTAATACGGCTCAAGTAGAGTCTGGGGTTGACTTTGCTTTCCCCACTGTCTGAAGTACACATGAACTCCACTACTTATCATATATTCTTGATTTAGACCTGATTAGAAGAACACAGACCACTTGAAAATGGAAGTGACTATTAGCTGTGACATTCCTTTCACTAAACACATGGGGCTCAAGCCAAAGATGATTTTGTTGCTTTTATGACCCACCTTCTGATTCTGACCACTGTCACTTCCCTGGCCCCAGCCTGGCCTCATTCAGCTGGTTGGGTCTGAGGACACATCCAGTTAACCTGACTAAAATCTCCTACACTGTGACAATGTTGTAATAGAATCTTCCAGAATTTGGGAATTGCTAATCCTTTCTGTGTATGCTGGGTTAGTTCTTTGGGAAGTGCCAAGAATATGCTTCAGGCACAAGCTTTTTTGCTTATATATCTAGAAATCAGGCTCACAGAGGAAATTGCCAGAATCAACACTAAGGCACTGAGGAGACTTTTCTCTTCTGACTTCTCATTGACTCAGATAAATGAAATACTTGTCTCACTCATACGTTTTATAAAATAAAAGCCTCAATGAAATAGTTTTAGGTGTGAAGTCAAAGGCTCCATTCCCTTCATATTAAAATTAAAAATATATGCCCTGGCTAGTGTGGCTCAGTGGATTGAGCACCAGACTGCGAATCAAAGTGTTGCTGGTTTAATTCCCAGTCAGGGCATATGCCTATGTTGTGCTAGCCAAGAGGCAATCCATTGATGTTTCTCTTACACTTTGATGTTTTTCCACCTCTCTTTCTTTCTCACTTCTACTCTCAAAAATAAATAAATAAAATCTTTAAAAAATGTAAACCCTAAACTGCTCAGTTAATCAAGGGGTGAGAAAATGAGGCAATATGGAAAAGAAATTGAGAAGTAGGAATATGGGCAAGAGGGAAAAGAGAGAACACAGTACTAGGAAAAGGGAAGGGGAAGGAAAGGACCACAATGGCTTTAGAAAAGAAGAGGAGAAAGCAAAAGAATTTAAAGGTGGGAGAGGAAGCTTCCTCAGGTTTCGAGTGGAGCCTTTAGCTGCTTTCTTCTGACACAGCCTGCTCTTCATTTGTACTGTGGGATTTGAGTTTCCTGTTTCCTTATCTCTGAAGTGCTAATTAACTGATTACCCAGTATCTGCTCTATAATTGCTTTTTATTCTTAATCATTCTGAGGCACAACTATAAAAGAGGTGGTCCCAATGGAGTGGGAGAATATTCACCTGGCCAGGTGGAAGGGGGCTGTAGCTGGAGAGGTCACTGGATGACACCTTCCTCACTTCCACTTTGGAGGGGGAGGATACTATTCATTGAGTGCCCATTACTCACTAGGACAGTTGTATTCGTTTTCATACTTTGTTTTCACCAAAACCCTGTGAGCTTGCAAGGTTCATAGGGGTTTCTAGCCCATTAAGAGGCTGAACAAGTCTTGTATGCATGTCAGTGTGACAAATGCCAAAACTTTTTCCACTACCTTGCTCCAAGGTAGTTTGATGTGAACATGTCGTTTGGAGGATGCTTATTGTAAAATCTGAAAAATACTAAAAAATATGAAGATGAAGTTCCCTATTATCCTACCATCCAGAATTAATCAACATTAATATAATAATCTTTGGCTGTGTTTTAGGTTTTCTTTGGTGTTAGTGTCTAAAATAATTTCCCTCTCCTTTAATAATATTTAAATTTATGTATATTTTAAGCCACAGAAGTAGAACCATCAATTATTTTTAGTACAGTGGGGAAAACTATAAAATCTAATTATGAAATCAAAATTCTGAATTGGCTGAAATCGACTTCTGAACCTGTGTGTGTGCATATGTGTGCCATAATAGAGCCATAATGAAACACAATTTCAACTTGTTCACTGTTTCATAAATTTATATTCTGAGTAAAAGATTCTACAATCATATTGCTTCAGTTATAAAAAGCAACCAAAATTCTGTCAGAATTTTTGGTTTATGGCACTTCTCATTGAGAGAAGTGGCTTATAATAGTCTTGCAGAGAATGACTTAGGAAATTATGATTGTACAGGAGCCATAAAGTTGTTCAAGTCACTTGATACAACAATGCAATTTCTGGGGTATTTTACCTAAGGAAATTGAAAAAAAAAACCAATTCTATACAAAAAGAGAAGTTACATGGGCAAAGATTTTCATTTTACATGGTCTCTCATATTGATTAATTGTCAATGGCCTTTATGTCAAATAATAGAAGATGGTTAAGTAAAATAGTGTAACTATCCACTTGATGAAATAACATGCAGCCACTAAATATGATAGCTAGAGACAATGTGTCAACAGACTAAAGATGACCTGGGTGCAAATAACCACAGTAACTTAAACCAAAGTTACTGCTTACTATATGTTACATACCCGCCACATATTTATCTTATTTCTCTCAAAAACTTTATGTCCTATATTAGTATTTTCCCTATCTTAAATTAAAGAAACTCAGGCTAAGAGATGTGTATTGCCCAAGGTTAATAACCTGGTAATTGGAAGAATGTTCTATTATTTTTACAAGTTAAGGCATAGGCAGGACAGCGAGGAGAGTAAGGGGAGAAAGGCCTTACACAAATGAATGTGCGTCAGGGAGGGCAACCTGGGAGTCTCTTTTGCTTAGTTTCTCATAAGTAAGAATCCTATGCTGCCCTGGCTGGTGTGGCTCAGTGGATCGAGTGCGGGCCTATGAAACAAAGGATCATGGTTCAATTCCCAGTCAGGGCACATGCCTGGGTTGCAGGCCAGATCTCGGTGGGGGATGAGCAAGAGGCAACCGTACATTGATGTTTCTCTCCCTCTCTCTCCTTCCCTTCCCCTCTAAAAGATGAATAAATAAAATCTTAAAAAAAAGAAAGATACATGCAAAAAAAAAAAAAAAAGAATCCCATGCTCCTGTTCCTTCTTCCTCTACTTCAAATAAGAGAATTGGTCAGAGATCTGAAGCCCTTACACTGGAAGGCATATATGCTTGGTAACATCAACTTCCTTAGGAAGGAAACTTTCTTGATGAGTTTCCCTAGACAAAGGGATGGAAGTTGGATGTAGAAACCCAATGAAAAATGGGACCTCGTGGAAATGTATAACCATTTCACCTTTCTAAGATTTATCTCACAGCTTGTCCCAGTCGTACCTGTCCTCCTGAAAAAAATATTCTTGGCAATAGTTAAAAAAATAAAGCTTTTTGTCTCACCACTTCCAGTCTACTTCCAGTGACACATAAACATTCACAACAGTATCCATAGGGCTTTGCACACACTGGCTCTGTGTGGTGTTGCCCTGGGGAAATAGAAATCTAAGGTAGTAATTCAGTTGTTTTTAAAGAAATATTATCATTCTAGTAGAGAAGTGACATATTTGTGAATCTGCTGGGTTTCTTATTTCCTGATTAAATCAAAATCTCAGCAGAACAAATCAGTCTGCTTCCCCCACCCCTCATTTAAACCACTATTGCTTCAACTTTGATCTTATTACCTCTTACCTGTATGACTGGAACAACCTCCTAACAGTTCTTGCTGCTCTGGTCTCTTCCCCTCTCTGCATTCAATTGTCCACACTGCTGCCAAGAGATCTTTCTAAAATGGAAATATGATGATAGTCACAATCTCTTGCTTAAACTCATTTAATTGAGCTCCATTTATTCAGAACACAAATGCCCTATCAAGACATAGAAAAACCTTCATGATCCCTGTTTACATTTTCAATACCATCACTAGTCAGTTTTTCTTATGCTCTAAATATTTCAGTTATGTTCACCATCATTCCTGAACAAAGAATACTCTCCTATGTTTCAGGGCCTTTGCAGGTGGAGTTCAATCAGTCTAGAATGTCATTCTAGAAGAATTCATTTTTTCCATATTTTTATTTTTTGATTATTTTTATTTATTTGTATTATTGACACTATTACAGATGGCCCCATTTTCCCTTTTGTCTACCTCCATGCAGCCCCACCCCCTCTTCCCTCTGGCCATCACCACACTGTTGTCTGTGTCCATGGGTCATGAACATATGTTCTTTGGCTAATGTCTTCCCCTTCTTTCATTCAGTCCCCACCACCATCCCCCTTCCCTCTGACAGCTTTAGACTCCACATATAGGTGAGATCATATGGTACTTGTCTTTCTCTGACTGGCTTATTTCACTTAGCATAATAATTTCCAGGTCTATCCATGCTGTCATAAAGGATAAAAGCCCCTTTTTTATGACCACATAGTATTCCACTGTGTATGGAATACTACGCAGCTGTAGAACAACAAATCTTTAATATCACTGCCTGTAATAAGCCTTCCTGCATCATTTAATCCTAGGTAACGTTGAGCATTCCCATATGTCAGCAAGTCAAGTAGTTAGTGGCAGACTATAGAATCCACTCCAGCTAGCTTAAGCAGGAATGGATTCATTGAGGATATTAGAAAGCATCCTGAATTGTTGGAAGGGCTGTAGAAATAGATTCCAGAATCACTTTTCAGCAGCAGCTTCCAGGACCACACCATGACCTGGTCCTGGTAAAGAAGCTGCTCCGCATCTGGTCCCAGAGGCTGTTTACCATGCTACCTTTGCTGGCACTCATACCCACTGAATGTTGTCCAGCAATCTTTTCTGTTTTTTCATGAAACTCACTTATGAATCCATGTCTTGTGTAGATGTGTCTGATCAGTAGAAAGAAAACCACATACCTATATTCTAGCAGCAAGGGAAACTTGGAACATTTTTATTTTTGATTCTACACTGAGAAGGTAGAATTCAAAATGTGGAGAACTAGAAAGATATCATAATAATATTTAAGAAATATGGGTCAGCATGAGTGACAGAGTTCCACTGAGTTTCTTCCTATTTTTAAAAACACAATCCTCACACTTTGCTATCATTATCTTTATATATATGTGCTTTCCTTACTAAACAATGGACTTTAGTTAAGATGATGTCTTAGAAAAAAGACACAGCTTCTTCTGGCCAAGATGGAGCTGTAGGCACATACACTTTGCCTCCTTGAACAACCAAAAGAAGAAGAACAACAAATTTAAAAACAAAAACAACCAGAACTGTCAGAGAACTGAACTGTATGGAAGTACGAAAACCAAGGAGTTAAAGAAGAAACATCCATCCAGACTGGTAGGAGGGGTGGAGACTGGCAGCTAGGGTGAAGAGGACATGCAGCAAGGTGGCAGCTGGACGACTGGGTGGGTGAAGCAGTGGCTGATAGACAAGGTGGTCCTACAGTCACGTGTGGATAAACAGGGAGGAACAACTAGGGAGTGAGTCAGGCCATGCAACCCAGGGTTCCAGATGGGGAAATGAGGCCTCAAAACCTCTGACTGTAAAAATTTGTGATAATTGTTGTGGAGGGAGAAACTCCCAGCCTCATGGAGTGTTCGGTGAAGAGACCCATAGGGTCTTAGGATGCACACAAACCCATACACCTGGGAGTCAGCACCAGAAGTGTGCAGTTGCTTGTGGAAAGTGGGGGAAATGACTGAAAGCCAACAGAGAGCTGAGCAAGCAGCATTATTCCCTTTCAGACATCTCCCCCATATACAGTGCCACAACACAGCAACCTGGGTTGCCCTGTCCTGGTGAATATCGAAGGCTCTGCCCCTTAGAATGTAACAGGAACACTCATAATCAGAATGCTCACAGAAATGGTTGAGTATACTCAGAAAATTGAGGAAGAAGTGAAGGCTATGCAAAGTAAAGTAAAGCAAAATATACAGGGAACCAATAGAGAAGGGAAGGAAACTGGGACTCATATCAATGATTTGGAGCAGAAGGAAGAAGTAAACATTCAATGAGAACTGAATAAAGAAACAAAAATTTTAAAAAAATGAGGAGAAACTAGAAATCCCCAGGGCAAATTTAAACATTCCAACATCTGAATCATAGGGCTGCCAGAAGAGAAGAACAAGAGCAAGAAATGGAAAACTTATTTGAAAAAATAATGAAGGATAACTTCCCTAATTTGGTAAAGAAAATGGACTTCCAGGAAGTCCAGGAAGCTCAAAAAGTCCCAAAGAAATTGGACCCAAAGAAGCACACACCAAGGCACATGAGGATTATATTACTCAAGATGAGAGATAAAGAGATAATCTTAAAAACAGCAAAAGTAAAGGAGACAGTTATCTACAAAAGAGTTCCCATAAGACTATCAGCTGCTTTCTCGAAAGAAACCTTATGGGCAAAAAGGAGCTGGAAAGAAGTATTCAAAGTCTTGAAAGGCAAGAACCTACATCCAAGATTACTCTATCCAGCAAAGGTATCATTTAGAATGGTAGGGCAGATAAAATGCTTCCCAGCTAAGGTCAAGTTAAAGGAGTTCATCATCACCAAGCCCTTATTATATGAAATGTTAAAGGGACTTAACTAAGAAAAAGATGGTCCAAAGCATGAACAGTAAAATGACAACAATTCAAACTATCAACAACTGAATCTAAAAAACAAAAACAGAAACAAAGTAAGCAAACAACTAGAATAGGAACAGAATCACAGAAATGGAGATCACATGGAGGGCTGTCAGTGGGGAAAAAAAGGGGGATAATGAGGGAAAAGGTACAGCAAATAAGAGGCATAATTGGTAGGTACAAAATAGACAGGGGGAGTTTAAGAATAGTATAGGAAATGGAGAAGTCAAAGAACTTATATGTATGACCCATGGACATGAACTAAGGGGGCAATGCTGGAGGAAGGAGGACTGCAGGTCAGAGAGGGATAAATGGGTGAAAAAAAGGGAACAACTGTAATAGCACAGTCAATAAAAATATACTTAAAAAAGAAGAAGAAGGTAAGTTTTTCAGGCATTTAAGAGGGCAAAACATTAAATCATGGTGTCAAAGAAGAGTCCGCCATATTTAGAAAATAAGAAATGGTGTGATCTAAGCACTGTCCTGTACAGTTGAAACTAATATAAAATAATATTTAATGTCAACTATAGTTGAAAAAGATAAGATAAATAAAAATACAGTTGGACCTAATTAAGTCAAATTACTAAAACACCCTAAAATTACATGTGTTAAAGTGGAGGGCACATGCAAGCAGGGAGGAAATAATGATGACTATGGTGTTGAAATAATAGTGATGTGGTAAAAGTGATAATAACAAAAGTATAATTGTTTATACTTTGTACGTTGATGTAGACCCTGGCCTGCGGTGTCTGTGTGTTGTGGATGCAACAAACAAATTCACATGGACTACAGAAGTCCTGTGGAGAAAAAGGAACAGCATGGTCACTCCTGAGTAAGAGAGGGCCCCATCCCCTGCCTGGACAAGATTTTATTGCTTTTCTGGGCACATTACATCCAGGATGGGCCACATTTACTATGCACAGGTTTGTTTTAGGTGGTTACCTTTTACAGAAAACAAAGGAGAGGATGTTGCTAATTACATCAAAGAAGAAAGATATTTGCAAATGCAAAGGGAAAAGTGGTTGAAGTGGTTACACTCATCCTTGGGAGGTTTAGTATAGATTTTAGGAAGTTACTTTAAAGATATGCAGTAAACATTTGCTGCCTCAATTCAGGGTGAGGGATTTTTAGCAAAAATAAGATTCAAAGCAGCCTAGGTACAATGCAAGCCTGATTCCCCATGGGAGAACCTATCTGTGGGTGTGGGTCCTGTGTGCTGACATCGCTCCCAGTCGGTTTTCCAAATCAGGGGCTGGGCTACATTCCCCAGGCCACAAAGAACAGTTCCCTATAGCACATTTTCTATGTCTCAGATTTTCAACATAAATTCTGTATTAAAAGAGTGGGACACTGGAAAGCAATGGAGAACCAACTAAGGTTATTTAAGGATGGAAGGGAAAAATTAGATTTTTTTCTAAAAAAAATACTTTAGTGGAAGTGCAGAGAGTATGGAAGAGAGATTAATGGCTTGGAGACTAATGGGAGACTAATGAGAATAAAAGCTCACCTGAAAGCAAAACAGCTTTGGTAGAGCAGTGGCAGTTGAAAGAGAAGTTGAATTCACAAACAGAACTGATTGAATTTGGTACTCTGGATATAATGAGGTATAAACAAAGAAGGTTAAAAATTAATTGGGAAGCAATGAGGACTGATAGGTTGTGCAACCTATCAGATGCAGAGTGCAAAACACTGGTAATCAGGAGTTCCAGCCAAGATAGAGGCATAGGCAGAAAAGCTTCACTTGCTTGCACAACCAAAAGAAGGATAACAATTTAAAAACAAAGAAGAACTTCCAGCCAAGATGGAGGCATAGTAGACACACTGTGCTTCCTCGCACAACCAAAAGAACAACAAATTTAAAAATAAAAAACAACCAGAACTGACAGAAAATCAAACTATATGGAAGTCTGACAACCAAGGAGTTAAAGAAGAAACATTCATTCAGAGTGGTAGGAGGAGGGGAGACTGGCGGCCAGGGTGGAGAGGACTTTCAGCAAGGCAGTGGCTGGGGGACCCAGTGAGAAGGTGGATTGCAGACTGGGTGGTCCCACATTTGTGTCCAGATAAACAGGGAGGAACAACTGGGGAGCAAGACAGACCATGGAACCCAGAGATCAAGCACAGGGAAATAAAGCCTCAAACCTATGATTGAAACACCAGTGGGACTGAGGCAGTAGTGGGAGAAACTCCCAGCCTCACAAGAGTTCATTGGAGAGATCAACAGGGTCCTAGAATGTACACAAGCCCACCCACCCAGGAATCAGCACCAGAAGGGCCCAATTTGATTGTGGTTAGCAAGGGAAGTGACTGAAAACTGGCAGAGAGCAGAGGAAGTTGCATTGTTCCCTCTTGAACCCCTCTTCCACATATAGCATAACAAGGCAGCAACATTGGTTGCCTCACTCTGGTGAACACCTAAGACTTCACGCCTTACTACATAACAAGCACAAAGAGACAAAAAAAAAATGACCCGAATGAAAGAACAGATCAAAGCTCCAGAAAAAAATACAGCTAAGCAATGAAGAGAGAGCCAACCTATCAGATGCACAGTTCAAAACACAGGTGATCAGGATGTTCACAGAATTGGTTGAGTATGGTCACAAATGAGATGATAAAATGAAGGCTGTGCTAAGTGAAATACAGGAAAATGTACAGGGAACCCATAGTGATGGGAAGGAAACCAGGACTCAAATCAACAGTGTGGACAAGAAGGAAGAAAGAAACACTTAGCCAGAAGAGAATGAAGAAACAAGAATTCAAAAAAGTGAAGAGAGGCTTAGGAACCTCCAGGACATCTTTAAGCATTCCAACATCTGAATTATAGGGGTACTAGAAGGGGAAGAGGAAGAACAACAAGTGGAAAACTTATTTGAACAAATAGTAAAGGAGAACTTCCCCACCTTGGCAAAAGAAATAGACTTTCAGGAAGTCCAAGAAGCTCAGAGAGTCCCAAACAAGTTGGACCCAAGGAGGAACACACCAAGGCACATCATAATTACAGTATCCAAGATTAAAATGAAGGACAGAATCCTAGAAGCAGCAAGAGATAAGGGGACAGCAACCTACAAAGGAGTTCCCATCAGACTGTCAGCTGATTTCTCAAAAGAGATCCTGCAGGCAAGAAGGGACTAGAAAGAAGTATTCCAAGTCATGAAAGGCAAGGAACTACATCCAAGATTACTCTATCCAGCAATGCTTTCATTTAGAATGGAAGGGCAGATAAAGTGCTTCCCAGGTAAGGTCAAGTTCAAGGAGTTCATCATCACCAAGCCCTTATTATATGAAATGTTAAAGGGATTTATTTAAGAAAAATAAGATAAAAATATGAACAGCAAACTGACAACAAAATCATAGTTTTTAACAACTAAACCTAAAACAAAACAAAAGCAAACTAAGCCAACAACTAGAACAGGACAGAATCACAGAAATGGAGATCACTTGGAGAGTTATCAGCCAGAGAGTGTGTGGGAAGAGAGGGGGAATAGGTACAGAGAATAAATAGCATAAATTGTAGGTAGAATAGAGACAGGGGGAGACCAAGAAATAGTATAGGAAATGTAGAAGCCAAAGAACTTGTATATATGACTCATGAACATGAACTAAAGGGGGGAAATGCAGGTGGGAGGGGGTGAGCAGGGTGAAGGGGAATAAAAGTGGGAAAATAGGATAACTGTAATAGTATAATTAATAAAATACATTAGAAAAATAAAATAAAAGCAAAAAATTAATTGGAAACTTCTAGTATAAGGAGCTCATAGCCTATTTAGAGTTTCTGTTTGATTATACCTTCCATTTATTACAATTTTAGCTTGCTTTTGCTCCCTCATGGTTCCTCATGGCCCTCCATTACCTTGGGATTTCTCAGAATCAGTTTTTTTATTGTCGTTCAAGTACAGTTGTCTCCATTTCCCCTCTACCACTATCTTCTCCACCATCCCCCCACCTCCCACCCTCAATTTTACCATACCCCTCTTTGGCTTTGTTCATGGGTTCTTTATGCATATTCCTTGATGACCCTTCTCATTCTTTCCCCCCAGAATCAGTTTTATTCTGTGTATTATACTTCTGTTTTTATTGCCAATTATAAGTGCTTGGTTTCTATGTATATCACAACTCAAATTTCTGAAAATACAAATCTAATTTTCTTAGCTTGTCCTGATTTTTGCAGAGTGGTTTGCATTAGGTTACCTCATGGGTCATCTACTGATGACAGGACTAAGAATTCCTTGACTATGAATTTGTTGATATTGGGTCAGGAGCCCAAGTTAGTACAATAGACTATGAATGGCGTTTTTTGGAGAGGGCTGATAGCTTCATTTGCAGAAATAGTGAGTAGAGCAGTTTCCTTTAGAAGGAGCCAATAATTTAGTAACCTTTATGATTAGAGAGTCAAGTTATATGGAGCTCAAGTTACTGCCCCTCTGCCGCATATCCTGTATTCATCATTGCTGGGACCATGCTCATTAGCCTGGAGGGTACAGTAGAAGGACAAAGGAGAGTAAGAATGAAGATACTGGGACCAGCACCCTGCAACTGTGCTCCCGCTGCAGCAGCGGAGGTCGAGCACTCATGCCAGCAGACCCAGGGGCAGAGTGTGCCTGACCCTGCCTTCTAAAGGCACCACAAGCCTGATCCCACCACCCTGGCCACAGAAGTAGAAGAGGAGAGTGCCCCCAGCTCAGTGCGGTGACCGGTGCTAAGAGGAATGTGGAGATGGCTCCCACAGAGGAGAGCAGCAGGGCTCAGGGAGTCAGCAATCCTCAGAAAGACTTAATTCAGTGGGGGGTGCTTAACTACCCTGAAGAAACTCTGAGAGTCCCTAACATCCAGGACAGCAAAGAGCAAGAGAGTGGTGTGTGAGTTGTTCCTATTTGGGGCACCTCAAGAATGTCAAAACTGGTGGGCTGAAAGCATAAGCTGGGCACAGAAGGGCACTGGGGGCCTGGCAGCGAACTGAGGAACTGGGCTGAAGGCTGGGCAACTGTGAGGAGTGCAGCTCAGACCTGGCCTACATCCCTACAAAACCACAGGAAGAGAGAAAAGTGAAACCAATACCCTTGAGCCTGCTACAGCCAAGAAGACCAATAGAACTGATTTGGTTGGTTTATAGCCAGCAGGAGGCTTAAAAATTTTTTTTTCTTCCTCCTTCCTTTCTTTTCTTTTTTTTTTCTTTCAAATTTCCACAAGTGAGACAATAAAACCCAGATCTGTGAAAGGACCAGAGTTAGACCCAAAGAGGGGTCAACCCAACAACTGAGACAATGAGAGAAATTTCACTTTGCTACTCCAGAAAACTTGCAAGTTATTGTTTACTTGTATTATTTTTATTTTAAAACGATTTTTTCATCTTTTATTAGTATTTTTTATTTCCCTTCTTTCTGTTTAATCTTCCTTGTTTTTTTTTTTTTTGTTGTTGTTGTTAAATTGCATTGACTGGTCTTCCCTGTTCTCTCTTTCATAGTGTATTTTTAATTTTCTTTCACTTCACTTGTGTTCCAAGACCAATAAGCTCAGGAGATCAAGGTGACTGCACTACTGAATTTCACAGATCTTCTACCATAGAAGTTCACACCATAAACCCAGGGAGTCAGAACAGATCAATTTAAGAAGCAGAGGTTAACAAGAAGAGTTTCATAGACAATGGGAAGACAAAGAAACAATCCCCAAATGAAAGGAAAGAAAGAAGCCTCAGAAAGAATGCTAAATGAAATGAAGGGAAGTCAACTATCAGATACTGAATTCAAAGCAATGGTTATAAGAAAGATCAATGAGCTCACTGAGAATTTCCAAAAACCACAGGGAAACTATAATGAACTCACTGCAAACTATATCAACATGAAAAAGGAAATAGAAACTATCAACAAGGGCCAAGAGGAAATTAAGAATACAATTGCTGAATTGAAGAACACAGCAGAAGGAATCAAAAGCAGGCTAGATGAAGCAGAAGATCAGATCAGTAAGCTGGATGACAAGGTAGAAAAAAACACCCAGCAGGACCAAGAAAAGGAAAAGAGACCCAGAAAGAACAAAGAAGTGGTATGGGAACTACAAGACAACATGAAACATAATAAATACCAGAAGAAGAAGAAGAGAAGCAAAGGATAGAAAACCTGTTTGAAAAAGTAATGATGGAAAACTTCCCTAACTTGATGAGAGAAAAAAGGCACATGAATCCAGGAAATGCAGAGACTCCCAATCAAGAGGAACCCAAAGAGGCCCACTTCAAGACATATCATAATTAAAATGGCAAAATTCTAAAACAAAGAGAGAATCTTGAGGCAGCAAGGGAGAAATAGGAAGTAACATACAAGGGAGCCCTGATAAGACTAGCAGCTGACTTCTTAATGGAAACACTGCAAGCCCGAACAGATTGGCAAGAAATATTCCAGGTAATGAAAACCAAGGCCTGCAACTGAGACTACTCTATCCAGCATGGCTTTCAATTAAAATGGAAAGCCAAATAAGGAGTTTCCCAGACAAAAATGCCGCAAAGAATATACCTTGTCCAAACTAGCTCTAGAAGAGATGCCAAAGGGTCTGTTTTAAGAACAGGAAGAAAAACAGTGAGAGAGAGAGAGAGAGAGGAACATAGGTATGAAAAAATGGCAATGAATAGGTACCTATCAATAATAACTTTAAACATAAATGGATTAAATGCCCCAATCAAAAGACATAGAATAGCTGAATGGGTAAGAAATCATGACCCATACATATGCTGCCTACAAGAGACCCACTTCAGAAAAAAAGACCTACACAGACTGAAAGTAAAGGGCTGGAAACAAATTTTCTAAGAAAATGGACAGGGAAAAAAAAAAGCCAGGGTAGCAATACTTATATCAACAAAATACAC
The DNA here is from genome assembly GCA_004027735.1 of Carollia perspicillata. Taxonomy (NCBI): domain Eukaryota; kingdom Metazoa; phylum Chordata; class Mammalia; order Chiroptera; family Phyllostomidae; genus Carollia; species Carollia perspicillata. Next base: position 15,957 of record PVKM010019419.1, read on the forward strand.
TTAAAAAAAGACCCAGAAGGTCACTTCGTAATACTCAAGGGAAGAATCCATCAAGAAGACATAAACATTGTAAATATATATATGTATGCACCCAACATAAGAGTGCCCAAATACATAAGAAAAAACTTCAAGGACTTCAAGAAAGATATTGACAGCAACACAAGTATAGTAAGGGATTTTAACACCCCACTGTCAAAAGTGGATAGATCTTCCAAACAAAATATCAACAAGATATCGTGGCATTGAACAATGCCCTAAATCAAATGGACTTAACCAATATATAGAAAGTTTTTCATCCCAAAGAAGCAAAATACACATTCTTTTCAAATGCATATCGAACATTTTCAAAGATAGACCACATGATATGACACAAAACAAGTCTCAACAAATTCAAGAAAATTGAAATCATATCAAGCATATTCTCCAACTACAAGGGACCAAAATTAGAAAACAACCTTAAGGAAAAAATGGAAAAACACTCAAAATCATGGAGATTGAATAGCATGCTATTAAACAATGAATGGGTCAGGAATGAGATCAAAGAAGAATTAAAAAATTTTCTGGAAAGAAATGAAAATGAACTCACAACAACACAAAACTATGGGACCCAGCTAAGGCAGTCCTGAGCAGGAAGTTCATAGCGATACAGGCCTACCTAGAAAATATAGAAACATTTCAAATAAACAACCTAACCCCACACCTACAAGAACTCAAGGAACAACAACAAAGACAGTCCAGAGTAAGTAGAAGGAAGGAAATAACCAAGATCAGAATAGAATTAAATGATATAGAGACTAAAAGCACAATTCTAAGGATGAATAAAGCAGGATCTGTTTCTTTAAAAAGATGAACAAAATCAACAGCCTTTAAACAGACTCATCAATAAAAAAGGGAGAGGACCCAAATAAGTACAATCAGAAATGAAAGAGGAGAGATTAAACTGATACCACAGAAATACAAAGGATTGGAAGAAATTATTCCAAGAACGGTATGTCAAGAAAGTTAAAAACCTAGCTGAAATGGGCAAATTTCTAGAAAATACAGTCTTCCAAAACTCAATGAAGAAGAAGCAGAAAGCCTGAACAGACCAATAACAGACCTTCAATTTTGTTTTCAGCAGACAAAATTGAAGCAGTAATCAAATAGCTCCTGACACACAAAAGCCTTGGACCAGATGGTTTCACAAGAGAATTTTACAAAGCATTTAAGGATGAGCTAACCCCTATCCTTCACAGACTATTCCAAAAAATTCAAGAAGATGGAAGACTCCCAAACTCTTTCTACTAAGCCAGCATCATCCTAATTTCAAAACCAGATAAAGACACAAGGAAAGAAGACTTCAGAGCAATATTGCTGATGAACATAGATACTAAAATCCTCAACAAAATATTGGCAAACCACATCCAGCAATACATTAAAAAGATCATACAGCATGATCAAGTGGGATTTATCCCAGGGATGCAAGGATGGTACAATTCCCGCAAATCAATAAGTGTAATACATCATACAAACAAAATAAAAGACAAAAATCACATGATCATATAAATAGATACAGAAAAAGCATTTGATAAGGTACAGCACCCATTTATGATAAAAACACTGAGCAAAGTGGGAATAGAGCAAGCATTCCTCAACATAATAAAGGCCATATATGAGAGACCTACAGCCAACATCATACTCAATGGGCGAAAACTAAAATCTTTTCCATTAAGATCAGGAACAAGACCAGGTTGTCCACTTTCACCACTTCTATTCAACATAGTATTGGAAGTCCCAGCCACAGGAATCAGACAAGAAAGAGAAATAAAAAGCATCCAAAGTGGAAAGGAAGAAGCAAAACTGTCATTGTTTGCAGATGACATGATAGAGTACATAGAAAATTCTATAGATTCCACCAAAAAAAGACTCGATCTTATATGTGAATTTGGCAAAGCAACAAGATATAAAGTCAATATTCAGAAATCAAAGGCATTTTTTATATACCAACAAGGAAATATCAGAAACAGAAATCAGGGAAAAAAATCCCATTTGATATAGCAACAACAAAAAAAATAAAGTACCTAGAAATAAACCTAATGAAGGATGTAAAAGAACTGCACTCAGAAAATGACACAAAATAGAAATTAAGGAAGGCACAAACAAATGGAAGTATATCATGCTCATGGATGGGAAGAATTAACATCATCAAAATGTCTATACCACTCAAAGCAATTTATAGATTCAATGGAATAATGTACCAATTACATATTTCAAAGATCTAGAATAAACATTTCAGAAAGTTGTACGGAACTAAAATTTACCCCAAATAGCTGCAGAGATTTTGAGAAAGAAGAGCAAAGTAGGAGGGATCACAATACCTAACATCAAACTTTATTAAAGGCCATTGTAATCAAAATAACCTGGTACTGCCATAAGAACAAACACATGGGCTGATGAGAGAGCAGAGGGCTCAGAAATAAACCCAAGTGTCTATGGACAATTAATACTTGAGAAAGGGGGAAGAAGCATAAAATGGGGTAAAAATAGCCTCTTCAACAAATGATGTTGGGAGATCTGGACAGCTACATTAAAAAACAAAAACTCGGTGAGGTCTGGCCAAGATGGAGGCATAGGTAGAAACCCTTTGCTTCCTTTCACAACTAAAGGGAGGATAATAACCAATCTAAAATCAATAAACAACCAGAAGTTCCAGAAAGTCAAACTTCATGGAACTCTGAGAACCATAGAATTAAAGAAACACTCAAACAGAACAACCAGACCATAGGGCGGTAGATGGAGAGAGACTGTGGTTAGGTGATAGACCATGGGGTGGGGCTGGCTGCACAGGAGGGGAGGCTTAAGGGGAAACTGAGACTCAGAAGTGGCTGTGCACTATGGTGGTTGCCACGGTGGGTGCAACTTTTAGTCTCACGTGAGTTTGTTGAAAGTGCACTAGAGACGGGCAGTCGAGCTGCACTGTTCCCTCTCTGGCCCCTTTGCCACAGGCAGCACTGCAGCGTAGCAAGGAGGTTAGCCCTGTCTGGCTTAATACCAAAAGCCCCACCCCCTCACAATTTAACAGCGCCCCCCCCAAAAAAAGAAATAGGGCCAAAATGAAAGAAGAGAGAAAAACCTTAGTAAGAGAGCTAAGTGATGAGGATATAACCAACCTATCTGATGGAGAATTTAAAACCCTAGAAATCAAAATACTGAACTAATTGAGCTTGGTCAAAAACTGAAAGAAAAATTTAAAGATACCCAAAATGAAATAAAGCAAAATATTCAGGGAACCAACAGTGACAGGAAAGAAAACAGGACTCAAAGCACCAATTTGGAAAAGGAAGAAATAAACATCTAACTGGAACAGAATGAAGAAACAAGAATTCAAAAAATAAAAAAATGAGGAGAGGCTGAGGAATCTTTGGGACAACCTGAAATGTTCCAATATATGAATTATAGGGGTGCCAGCAGGAGAAGAACAACAGCAAGAAGATGAAAGTTATTTGATCAAATAATGGAGAAAAACTTCCCCAATCTGGCAAAGGAAATAGACTTCCAGAAAGCACAGGAATCTCAGAGAGTACCAAAGAAGTTGGACCCAAAGAGGAACACACTAAAGCACATCATCATTAAGTTACCCAAGATTAAAGACAAAGAGAGAATCCTAAAAGCAGCAAGAGATAAGGAGACAGTTATCTACAAAGGAGTTCCCATAAGGCTATCAGCTCATTTCTCAAAGGAAACCTTACAGGCAAGAAAGGGCTGGAAAGAAGTACTAGAAGTCATGAAAGTTAAGGATCTACATCCAAGATTACTCTATCCAGCAAAGCTTTCATTTAGAATGGAAGGTCAGATAAAGTGCTTTTCAGATAAGATCAAGTTGAAGGAGTTCATCACCACCAAACCCTTATTATATGAAATGATAAAGGCAGTTATTTTAAAAAAGGAAGGTCAAAAATATGAACAGTAAAGTGACAACAAACTCACAGTTATCAACAAATGAACCTAAAAAAATAAAAGAAAAAAAAACCTGAAAACAAAAAAACTAAGCAAACAACTAGAACAGGAATAGAACCAGAAAAATGGACATCATATTGGACAACACACATGAAGACATTTCAGTGGGGAGGGTTAGGTGGAGGAGAGAAATATGAGAACAAAGGTACAGGGAAGAAGAAGCATAATTGATAGACATTAAAGAGATGGGAAGAGGTAAAAAATGGTATAGGATACAGAGAACTCAAAGAACTTATATGTACAACCCATGGACATGAACTGGGAGGGGTATACCAGAGGGCTAGGGGGTGCAGGGTGGAGGGGGGATAAAGGGGGAAAATTGGAAAAGCTATAATAGCATAATCAATAAAATATAATTAAAACATGAAACTATCACCAACTTACACCATACACAAAAATAATTTCAAGGTGAATAAAAGACTTAAATATAAGCTGTGGCACCATAAATATCCCAGAGGAAAACATCAGCAGGAAAATCTCAGACATTCCATGCAGCATCTTCACTGATATGTCCCCTAAAGCAAGCAACATAAAGAAAAGAATAAACAAATGGGACCTCATCAAATTAAAAAGCTTCTTCATGGCTAAAGAAAGCAACATTAAAATGCAAAGAGAACCAACTATATGGTAAACATATTTGCCAATGATACCTCAGACAAGGGTTTGATCTCCAAATACATAAAGAACTCACATGACTCCACTTTAGGAAGACAAAAAAAGTTAGATAAAAAATGGGCAAAAGACTTGAACAGAGAGGCTGAGGAATGTTCTCCAAGGAGAACATAGAGAGGGCCTAGACACATATGAAAAGATGCTCAGCATCACTAGCCATCAGAGAGATGCAAATTAAAACCACAATGAGATATCACTTTACGCTGGTCAGAATGGCCATCATAAACAAATCAACAAACAAGTTTTGGAGAAGATGCGGAGAAAAGGGTATCCTAATGCACTGTTGGTGGGAATGCAGACTGCTGCAGCCACTGTAGAAAACATTATGGAATTTCCTCAGAAAGCTAAAAATTGGACTGCTTTTTGACCCAGAAACTCCACTGTTGGGATTATATCCTAAGGACCCTGAAACACCAATCCAAAGAAACTATGCACCCCAATGTTCATAGCAGCACAACTTACAATAGCCAAGTGCTGGAAGCAACCTAAGTGCCCACCAGTAAATGAGTGGATCAAAAAACTATGGTACATTTACACAATGGAATTCTACATAGTAGAGAGAAAGAAGGAGCTCCTACCCTTTGCAACATCATGGATGGAAGTGGAGAGCATTATGCTAAGTGAAATAAGCCAGGAGGTGAGGGACAAATACCATATGATCTCACCTTTAACTGGAACATAATCAGTAAGAGAAAAAAGCAAGCAAAATATAACCAGAGACATTGAAATTAAAAACAATCTGACAGTAACCAGAGGGGAAATGAGAGGGGATAATGGAGGGAAGAGTTTTCAGAAAATACTATAAAGGACACATAGACAAAACCAAAGGGGAGGGTGGAAGCAAGGGAGGGAGAGTAGTTTGGCTGTGGTTGGGGGAGTGTTGGGCGAGAAATGCAGACAAGTGTAATTGAGCAACAATAAAATAATTTAAAATAAAAGAAAGACATAAACAAACAAACAAACAAAAAGAATGAAGATATTGGAAAGAATTACACTGACATTATTGGCTCCACAATCCAGGTCCATGGACAAAGGAAATAAAGTGAGAAAGTAATGGGCAACAGCAAAACAATGCAACAAAGAAGTGACTGTGAGGGAAAGACCTGGAAGAAGTCTTGTTTAGTGGAAGAGACTAAACTGGCAAGAAGGATATGATCTCTGACCTCAGGATCAGAGCTAGTACAGTTCTAGATGCAGAAAATTTAAGATGTGGCCATGGGAGGGTATCCCTCAAATGTGAAGAAAGTAAATTTTTTTCTTAGAGGAGTTCAAAGAATCTTGAGTTGGAATGAATTTTCCATGTGGATGGTATGGAGGACACTTGAACCATCCATGTGGATGATGAAGTTGGCCAGAATGATGGTAAGTTTAACGTGGGGAGGCTACAAAGAGCAAGCCTTCAAAATTCTCAAGTGCAATAGAATAATCAGGCTACAACAGAAATGGGCGGATAAAAGAAAGGGTCTGCTGTAGCTGGGGGCCTGGGAGGGGGGATTTTGATTGAAATGGAAGATTAATAGTCTTAGGGAAGGCAAAGCAGCATAAAGAGAAATAATTTTCCCTATCTACATCTATTACAATCCTTCTATAGCCTTGCAGGCAAACTGTAAAATAGTCCCTGAAATAATAAGCAGGACTGCCAGAGAAGTATCCTTCCTTGAGGATAGAGCTATGAAGAAAACTATATTGAAAAGAAAGAGCTAAGTGAGGGCAGTTTAGGAAACATTCAGGAGAAAAGAGATTAAAGGAGTGGTTGGCTAAAATGACACAAGTTCCAATGAACTCTTGAGAAAAGATGAAGATCTGAATGAGTGGGTGAATTCTGAGCTACAGGAGGATGATGGTAGAGTGGGAGAGACTGGGAATAAATGACATAAGATCCTGGGTCATTACTGTCTTTACAGTCCTAAGGCTGATGGATGCAGGCTAAGAGTGAGGAGAGGGCCTACTTTCTCACTTGGCCCTTGAGTCCATCTTCTAGGAAGTAAAACCCATGATTAGGACAGAAGTGGAAGGGAGAATGACATATTGCTTTCTGGGAACTTAGCAAAGGCTCTAGGGGGAGTATGGGGCAGACAAATCTTTCTCCAAATCAAATGAGAGAGTGAGTATAAATAAAGTTATTTTCTTTTTCTCAAAGTCATCTCAACTTATCATGAGGATAATGCTGTAAATAGGACATCTTGGAAAACCCCAAACAACATTTATTTAGAAGATAAAGTAAATCCACTTTGTTGAGATGTTTCTGTGCTTGGAAATAAATCACATTATAGTATGTTTTCAGCAGATGGGTGGGCAGTTTAACAGCATAACACTGGCAGCAAAAAGGAAAGGGCTCCTAGTATCTATGAAGAATTCATTATTTTATGCAGGTTTCTGGACAGTATAGAGCAGGTCTGTGCAGAGAAACAAAGCAATTATGTAAATTGGGACACCTTGAAGGGGAGTCTTCAGAGGGTTAGAAGGAGTGGTGGTGAGGGGGAAGGTGGGTTGAGAAGCAGTTGACATGTGGGGGATTTTGCTACTTTGGGTAGGCACCATCTTGAATGAAGTGCTGGTATGTGGAGGGACACGAAGCCATGAGGGTTAAGATGGCACCTCTTCTTGAAGTGTTCATTTAGCATAACATAGTGGGTATAGTGATCAAGAGTGCAGGCTCTGCACTCTGCTGCCAGGTTCCTACCTTCAATTTACTGTTTATGACCCCAGATAATCTTGGCTCCCCACTCATGTGTAAAAGGGGCTAATAATTTTATTTACCATATTTTGCTGTGCATTCTGTGCTCCTGTGTATAATACACACCCACATTTTGTTGTGCTATAACAAGGATTATCATACCTATTATTATACCTATGGTATACAATCATTATATCCATATATAGTGTGCATCCTTATTTTTCCCTAAAAAATTTGGACAAAAAAGTGTGCCTTATACATGGCAAAGTACATATTTTACACGATCGTTGTAAGGGTAAAGTAAGGTAATGCCAATGTGTTTGCTTGCATAAATTTAATCAAAATATGATCTCTTCCAGCCAAGATGGAGGCATAGGTAGACATATTGTGCCTCCTTGTACAACCAAAAGAAGGACAACAACAATTTAAAAACAAAAAAACAACCAGAAAGGACAGAAAATTGAACTGTGTGGAAGTCCAATAACCAAGGAGTTAAAGAAGACACAGTCATCCAGATAAGTAGGAGGGGTGGAGATGGGCAGCTGGGAAGAGAGGACTTGAGGTAAGGCAGTGTCTAGAGGACCCGGGAGGGCAAAGCAGCAACTGGTGGACTCGGTCAGGCAGGGGCTGGTGAAGTGGATAAACTCAGAGGAATAACTGGGGAGTGAAACAGACTGCACAACCCAGGGCACCAGTGTGGGGAAATAAAGCCTCAAACCACTGATTGAAAACACTTGTGGGGTTGAGGGGAGCAGCAGGAGAAACTTCCAGCCTCACAGGAGAGTATGTGGAGAGACCCACAGGGTATTAGAATGTACACAAGCCCACCCACCCAGGAATTAGCACCAGAAGGGCCCACTTTGCTTGTGGGTAGTGGAGGATGTGACTGATATCCAGCAGAGAGCAGAGCAAGTGCGATTAT
>PVKM010019420.1:0-24214 GCA_004027735.1 Carollia perspicillata
TCTATAATTTTATTCAATTGTATTAGATTTTTGTAATGGAATTTGACAAACCTGTCCTAAATATGATAGACAAATAAAGTAAGAAGAGTAAAAATAATTTAAAAATTAAGGTAGGAATTGGCTTTAATAAATACTGTTTTATTATGAACTTTAATCATATGCCTACATAAACAACTTTATAAATGGAAAGATATGCCATCAATTAAGTAGATATTCACAGTGTATAAAACTGAAAAATAGTTACTATCTAGAATATGCATATTAAAAAAGACAAAAATTCCCAAAATTCAATAAGAAAAATAACAACAAATAAAAAAGAACTAGTAAATGGAAATTCAATGAATAAAAATGAAATTGTAACTTAATAGAGGAAAATATGTTCAGCTATATTTATAATAAAAATATTAATCAAAAGTGAGATACAACTTCGCAACTGTCAGACTGGCAAAAATAAATCACTTCACAATTGTTAACATAGAAATGATGTGGGAGGACAGCACAGTAATGCTGGTGGGACTCTAACTTGGTACAAATGTTTTCTAAAGAAATTGAAAAATACCTAGCACTATAGACATACCTGTTTAACTCAGAAATTCCATTGGTAATTATTTCTCCTGAGAAATTATCACACATATACATAGGCATTCCTATGTAAGAATGCTCATTGTAAGAAACTTAAAGCACTGGTCACTTTTCGACTTTGTGAAATCACAGAGGGAAACAGAGAAATTGAATGAGATCTGTAATGTTTTATTTCTTAAAAAAAACGATCTAAAGCAAATCATGACAAAATGTTATGACATGGCCAAGGTAAGTTATGGGTAAAAGAGTGTTTTTTACATTCTGTATTTTTCTGTGTGGTTACATCATTTGATGATATAAAAGGAGACAACCCAATGACATTTCATTCTCCTCTGTTCAGAAAGCAAGCGAGCTATTCTCTGTGAACATAAAGATCCAACAAATTCAAGATAAATCCAAGGTCTACAGTTATTACTGTGTAAGTATTGAATATCCAGGTACATGTTCCACATTTCATAGACATGTTAGGAGATAATAGTCTGAGTCAATACATTCACATGTCACTGGACTGGTGATCGTGTACTCCTCTCTTTCAGGTTAAGATATTGCTCCTTAATGGATGTGTGTTTTGACAGACTTTTCTAGATACTGGTGTGGGCTTTTCTAAGGCTGTTCTCCTTTCTGGATGAAGGTAAATAATCTGCCTCAAAATAACCTAGATTCCTTTTTTCTATACTAACTGCCATTTATAGTATTTGAACCAGCAACTTTTGCCAGTGTAAAAAACATATGTGCATACCTCAGACAGAGACAACAGTGTGTGATGGCCAGAGCAAAGGAGGAGTGGAGGCAAGTGAAGGCGGAAAAGCAGGGGACGGGGACATCTGTAATAGTGTCAATGATAAAAATAAAGAAAAAAATTGAACGATTTTATTTTTCATCTTTGTAACAGGAGGTTCTCTGCATTACCCTGCCTTTGGAAGGCTTTTGAAGAGAAGTTAGAGAGATCCATGTAGCTTCTGCCATAAGAAGAGAATACGTAAGATGGCTGGAAACACAGAATATGGGGGAGCTACAAAGGGGCTAAGGAAGCTGTGCTTGGCCGCGTGTGCTGTTCTGCCCCACGCCATACCAGGTCAGAGACATGCAAACTGACTTCATGGTGACCCACATCACATGGGTTTATATGTAACTCTACAACCAAAATGGAAGTTGCTCAAAGTGATACTTACTCTTACTTTAAGGAATGTATTCAGATATTTTTAATTCTAGTATCTCATATATCAGTAAAAAAGATTGCCGGTTACAAATCCCTTATATTGATTTCACAATTCCTGATGATTCATACACTAGAAAGTTGTTTATGAATTATTTTTATGACTGTTGCATTCAAACATCCTACATTACATTACTCTACCAAATTTATCTGGAAATCTTTTATTATTCTTCTACTAGGGAGAACTATTTTCCTATGGAAATTTCTTATCAATGGAAAATGTTATTTCAAAATCAATAATGAAGCATTACAAGGGAAGAGAATATTTCTATCTTATCTCTGCAACTACCCCACCCCCATGCCCTCCACATTTGCCTGCCTAGGGTGGAAAAAAGTCAAATGAGGAAGTTTGTTGGCTAGAGAGCAAGGGAAATGACCAAGACATAATGGCATGGAATAACAGTTTACATATTATGACTGAAATGACAAGAAATCAACTCAGAATTTACCAAAAATGACTTGGGGAAGAAAATAGGGTGGGCAGCAATAAGATAAACAGATTTGATTCACATAGCATTTATTTCCAAACTTTTTAAGAACCATAGGTATCCGTGTAGAACAGCACAGCTCCCCCTCGGGGTGGGTCAGTGCCCAAGGTTCACTCTGTCAATTCCCATGGCTACCATCTCTTCCTAGTCTCCAAGTTCCCAATTTATTTCAGCGAAAATATGGAGTAATAAATAATAAGTGATTAATAAATAAAACATTTTACCATATAACTGACGAACTGTCTCACAGATAGACATCTGGAATTACACCAGATCATCTGTTAAATTTACCTCTCAGAATACGTTTAGTGGTGTTTCTATAGAAATTCCTCAAAAACTTACCATTTCTTTCCTAACCTCTCCCCCATAATTAATTGTACTTCATATAACAAGGCAGCTTAACTCCTATCATAGATTCACCTTGAAAATTATGAAAATGCAGACACAAAGTCTTAAAGACCAGATAATCTGAAGCTGAAGTTGATTAAACATTATAGGAACAAGAAGGCCAGCAAAACATGAGTTCAATCATGTTCATTTCTATCTTGCATATTTTAATTAAGTAATTTGTATCATGTTGTTTTGCACTTCAACTAGGAATTAGAGCCTAATATTATAAGGGTTTCTTACTTCTGTTATAAGTTTAAGAGCAACTATCATTAGCAATACCCAACTAAGTTTCTGAATGAATTATTTAGATTACAATGCACTTCCATTTTTAGCTTCTGTTACAAAATATATTTATTTTATAAAAATTTTGTCAAGCACAGAATAATCATTCAATTCTAGTAATGATTCAGAACTTTATATGCTACTATTTTTCTAACCTTTATTAAAAAAAAGTAATATTTTCTCCATATCAAAGATCAGTATGAATTGTTTGGCTGGTCTGTAACACACTGAAGCAACTAGAGGCGGGTTGCCTTGGATGCCAATTGGAATTACTGGGGAAATCACTTTAAAACCACTGAGAGCTGAGACCTACTCCCTCAGGTTCTTCATTAATTGGTATGAGGTGTGGTTTAGACATGGGATACTTTATATTTTTTTCAAAATTATAAGAAAATACCAGAGGGCATTTTTTATTACTCATTTTAGAGAGAGAGCAAAGGAAAGAAAGAGAGAGAAAAACACTGATGTGAGATAGAAACATCCATTGGTTGCCTCCCCCAACTCTGTAAGCACCCCAACTGGGATTGCACCCACAACCTAGGCATGTGCCCTGACCAGGAATCAAACACACAATCTTTTGGTGCATGGGACAACATCTAACCTATTGGGGTACCTAGACAGAGCTGGATGGGATGCTTTACAATGTCCACAGCTGATTCTAATAGGCAGCCAAGACTGAGAACCACGGCTCTAAACCCTGAGGCTCAATGAAAAGCCCGAGGGCTAGTGTCAGCTTTACCTGGGAGCTTGTTGGAGAAGCATAAGCTTAGACTATACCCCAGACCTACTGAGTCAGACCCACATTCTCAGGAGCTCTGATTTAACCCATTCGGAATTCTTTTCCTATAAAAATAAGGTAATAAACTAATCTATCATTTCCAACTCTAAAATTCTCATTCCATAACCTGAACAATACACAGAGAAACACTTTTAAATTTATCTAGAATTCTTCACCTATAAAAGTGAAAGACTAAAACCATTCTATCCTCTTCAACCCTGCAATTCTCATTCCACAAACCTAAATAAACAAAATGCTGAGAGGATTTGTCATAAAAAACTGTCATAACTCCATCTTCTGTTTCCTTTCTTTTTCCTCACCAAAATCCTACCCACCATTTAAGACAGGTAAAATCCTATCTCCTTAACGAAGCTGCTCCTGAAAAAGAAGGCATGTTTTCTCTAAAATTCTATTGTCAATATAACCAGTTCCTCAAAGTTTAGCACATTGTTTCCATTATAGCATATATATGATATTATTTTTCCAATTAAATTACGTTTTAAGTGAGAAATCATGTCATGTTTCTTTTCCATCCTAATCTAATGTCTAAACTTTGTAAGTAAAGTTTATATTGTTAAAATATATGTATTGTTAAAATATATGGGAAACAAAAGTAAGTTTCACTAATCTCACAAGATTACTTATTCAAAACAAGCATATCATTGCCAGTTCCCTATAATGATTTATAGGGAAATATGACCTCACCATACATAATACAAATTCTTACACATTCACATGAATAGCAGTCTGCTGCGCCTTAGGAATCCCATTCATTTCTTACTGTTGCCCTGAACTTGCCAGCCTGATAATAAAAATGCCTCTAGTAGACAGAGACTCTACGGGAAAAATTTTATATACTTGTTAGTCCTTAATATGTCTTTAAATAACAGTAGATTTTTCATATTCTTTCGCTCCATTCCTGTTTTACTCAACATTACATCTCTATCACCATGTTTGGCACATACAGGGCATATAAGTGAACTATAAACGGTATGTCAATGAACAATGAGGAAACAGTTTTGAAAATGTACTACTGAGCTCATGATAACAATTAGAAGTAAGACCTTTTTGGTAGTATACTTTAAAAGTATATATAGTAAAGTACTATATATACTTTCTTGATTCTTATACCTTACAGATATCTTTCATCATATAAATAATGCATAGTCAGTATAGAAAACACAGATTAAGTAAACTTTTAAAATGTAATCCCTGAAATTTTACAACCCCAAACATAAATAATGTTAATAGGTACATATCTGTGCAGATCAACAACCTATAATTATAAACATATATGCTATTAAAAACATGTACTTTTTAAAAGATGATTGCACTTTACTTCTACATACCCTGTTTCATTAAATTCTGATAATTATAAAAAGTGTTATAATTGTCAATGAACAGCTTCTATTATAATGTAGCTTTCTAAACATTTTCTTCTGATAAAAATATAGGAGGTAGGTTTAAGTGATTTAAAAAATTATGCACATTTTTAGAGGCTGTGATTAAAAAAAAGATTACCAGATGGATCTTCGGAAGTTTGTATTAGTGCGCTCTCTGTTAAGATGATGGGAAATTTCTAAAAGAGCTAATCATCAATTCAACTATGTTCATAGCTATAAACTTTACTACCAAGTCACATACATTGAAATACTACATTAAAGAATAATTGATGCATTTGGAAAATACTCACATTCTTTTTGAGGATACATTTCAGTTTGGAGAGATCGGAACTCATAATGTGGTATCTCTTGTTTGAATACAGATGTGAGAATATCATCGAGTTCTTCCATGTCATTCTGTTTTCAAATGAAAAAGACATTTTTATTAGTTCAATTGTTCAAGTAGAAATTCACCTTAGTGCAATATAATAAAATTTATTAGCTGGAGATAACTGTATTTGAACAACAATAAAAAAGGAAAAAATAAAATAAAATGTGTTGCTTTATTAAAACTATATAAGAAAATTTTAATCTACTAAAAATTATTAGCTGGAATAAATCCTGGGCAATCTTCAATAATGCTGTTACCATTTTAAAGACTCATACAAGATATTAGGGTTTGCCTAAAATCCAATTATTAAAGTAATAGAAAAATAGATGCAAGAAACAAAAGTTTTGCTTCTAAGTATTTACTTAAATACTTGCTAATTATAAAAGAACACTATAGCAGATCAATAATAACACTGAAATTTGTTTTAATACTAGATTTTGGTAAAAAATGTGATGTTTTAATAGATAAAATAATAAAATTATGAGTCTGGTTCTTCAACTTAAGGGTCGGAAATGGGATACTCAGAAAAAATACTCAGTCATTTTCCCCTGCAAACACAGAGCAACTAACTGTGTGTCTACTCTGCTCCCCCAATCCCTGGGGAAGGAAAACAGAATTCATGTGTTCTTCTGTTGATGGCATAAGCTGTTACAAAGACAAGCATTATTTTAACATTGTGTTTTGTGACACCTATGACTGGTACCAAATTGACTTGAGATGCAGATGGTTGCTGCCAAAGAGGTTGGTCAATCAAACAAAGCCACGGAGTGAAGACAGGATTGCGGAGGGAAAGTTCCTAATTAAAACTTCTGCATTGATTTCTAAATAAAATTAGACATATTGCCAATATCTAGCCAAATACATTAAATCGTTGTATTGAACAAGTAGATACTTGTGTTACTCTATTTCCTCACATTTCAGAAATCCGGGTGCCTCAAATAGCGAAGAGATTCAGGGCTCAGTGGGTTTCCTATGTCCCCCTGAAAAGTTGGCAGAGGCCTCAGTTTGGTGAGCACATTGTTAAGATATAAAAATGTTGTGTTACTATGCTGTACACTTAAAAATAATATATTGTATGCCAACTACATTTACAAAAAAGAAGTTGGTGGAAGGGGTGTAAGTCCTTTTCTCAACCTATAACTGTACAATGAAGAACAAAAGCCAACATTAAGCTACTTAATGATATGGACCCTGTGGAACTCTTAGCACTGGAACATTAAAAAAAAAGGACGAGAGACGGGACAACAAGCTCTGCCTTCAAAAATATTCAGTCATGTAATTACATATGGGTAATAAACTGAGTTCCAGGTACTCTGCTGGAAAGTCACTATGGGTTACATACAGACTGGGCAAAAGGGAGATGGCTCCATTCCACAAAGGAGTGCGTGGCCAGGAAAGGCTTTGGAGAGGAGGTGGCCTGACCTGATATTGCCATACACCCAAGGAACATTCTGGACTAACTGAACAAATTGCTTACAGGCACGGAGGGAGCATGAATCACGACCTGGTTAAGTACTTTCAGGACTTATATAAGACTGTAGTAGAATGAGAGAGGAGAAAGGAGTGGGCATTTCAAGAAGTGTCCAAATAAAAAGTTTATAATTCATGGTGTAACCACTGAGAAAGTTGTTTAGGGCCCATGGTGCTTAACATGAAAATGTTTATTATGTGGATTAAATTAAGTTTATTTAAGTTGCAGCATGATTATAATTGCTTATTTGGTTGACTATTCATATAGAATGAAACCTAGTCTATAAATAAAGATGTGGCAATTTTATGTTAACAATAGTTACCCTTTTTAATTGACATATAACATTATCTTGGTTTTATGTATACAATGCAATGATTCAGTGGTTGCATATACTGATATATTGAAATATAAGTCTAATTGGTATTCATCATCATACATAATTAAATTTTTCTTATAATGAGAACTTTTAAGATTTATTCTTTAGCAACTTTCAATTATGTTATAAAATATTAACTATAGCCACCATGCTGTGCATCACATCCCCATGACTTTATTTTAAAACTAGAAATTTGAACCTTTTGACCACCTTTATTCATTTCTCCAACCCCACCACCAGTCTCTGGCAACTATAAATCTGTTCTCTGTATCTGAGTTTGGGTTTTTTGTTTTATATTCCATATATAAGTGAGACCATACAGTATTTGTCTTTCTCAGTATGACTTATTTTATTTAGTATAATGTCCTCAAGTTCTACCCATGTTGTCACAAATGTCAAGATTTTATTATTTTGTATCGCTGAATAATATTCCATTTTCTATGTATGTCACATACTCTCTATCCATTCATATATTGGTGGACACAAGCTCTTTCCATGTCTTGGTTATTATAAATAATGCTGCAATCAACATCGAGGTGCATATATCCTTTCCAGATAGTGTTTTCATTTTCTTCAGATCAATACCCCAAAAGTGGAATTATTGGATCTTACAGCAGTTCTATATTTTAATAGTTTGAGGAATCTTCATATTGTTTTCTATAGTGGTTGCACCAATTTACACTTCCACCCACAATGCACAAGTCTTCCCTTTTCTTCACATCCTTGCCAACACTTGCTATTTCTTGTCTTTCTGATTACTTCCATCCTGACAGGTGTGAGGTGATACTGCATTGTGATTACCTTTTTATTTTTTTCAGGAAGTCTTTGATAGGAGCAATGGAACAAAACTTCATTAGAAATATGTTTGCATTTTATTTAAACTAAAGTTCAAAAACATATGTTAGCTGTCTGAGCTGGAAAAGGGAATTAAGAAAACATGAAACTCATAACATTAGTATGTAATTAAAAAAAAACACTATCAATGGCCATGACAGTTCTGCATAGCCTATTATCTACTTATTGGTAATTTTTCATATGGAGAGAAACTTAATATTTCTTTTCAAAACTGTACAAGATTTAGCAGGTAGAGATTGGTGTGTCTTAGAGTTACTACACTCATGTACAAGTTAGTCATAAAATAACCTCTGGGATCACTTACACAGCTCTGAGATTCTGAGACACAGATGAGAATTCAAAGAGCAAGAGTTACCACCAGAAATATGAGGCACCATGATATTTCAATGTGAGAAACGTTATAGCTTATATCATTGAATTTAAAAATGAGATAGCAGCATTCTTAGAAAGAATAAAAATGTTCTTACAATGCAGATGAAGACATTTAATTAATTAGGAAGGAATACAGATACATTTTAATATTCTAGCCTACCATATCTTGTTGAATCACTTCTATTTTCATTTTCACAATCATTACTAGTAATATGCCTGCAGATAAATAACTAGTATATAAAATAATCCTCAAATTATTTCCCCCTAGAAAAATCCTAACTTGAAAACTCTGATTTGAGTAGTTACACTGTGTTAATATTAGATAAAGTAGACATCAGAGCAAAGAAAAATACCAGAGACAGTGAGGAACATTATGTAATGATAAAAGAGCCAATCCACCAAGAAGACATAATAATCCTAAATGTGTATGCACAAAAGCTTCAAAATATGTGAGGTAAAGACTAACAGGACAGATAGAACAAATAGTTAAATCCATAACTAGTTAAATACCTCTTTTTCAAAAATTGATAGAACAAATGGACAGAAAATCAGCCAGAATATAGAAAAACTTAAACACAGTATCTCATGATCCAATAATTTAACCAACAAGGACCTAATGAACATTCCATTCAACAACAACAGAGCACACCTTCTCAGCACATGCCCACGGAATGAAGGCCAAGACAGATCATCTTCTGGGACATAAACTAATATTAACAAACTTAAAATAATTTCAATTATACTGATTGTGTTTTCCAACTGCATGGAATCAAACAACAAGTCTGTAACAGAAAGATAGTAGGAAAGCCTCCATACATTTAGAAACCAAACAACACAATTCCAAATAACCAATGAGTGAAAGTGGGAGGAAGTCTCAAGGAAAGTTAAAAAAACATTAAACTACATGAAAGTGAAATGCACTGTATCAAAATTTGTTCAACACAGCTAAAGCAGGGCTGAGAGAAAATTTTACAGCAAACACACACACACACACACACACACGAAAAGGGAAAAAATTTCAAGACAGTCATCCAGGCTCCCTCTTCAAGAACCCAGAAAAATAGTAAAAATAAATTCAAAGCAAGTAGAAAGAAAATAATTTAAAAATGCAGAAATCAATGAAATTAAAAATATAAAATAAAAAATTTCATTGTAAGAAGATGATTTTTAAAAAAATTTTATTGAATTTATTGGGGTCACATTGGTTAATAAAGTTATAGGTTTTAAGTGTATAATTCTATAATATATCACTGTATATTATATTATATGTTCACCATCCGAAATCAAGTCTCCTTCCATCACCATTTATTCTCCCTTTACCCTCTTCTATCTCCTCACATCCCCACATTCCCTCTGGTAATCACCATACAGTTGTCAGTGTCTTTGAGGACTTTTTTTGTTTGTTTTTTGTTTTAATTCCTTTACCTATTTTACCTTGCTCCCAAGCCTTCTCCCCTCTGACAGTTGTGAGTCTGTTCTTTGTATCTATGAGTTTATTTCTATTTTGTTTTTAAATTATTTTGTTCATTAGATTCCACATATAAGTGAAATCATATAGTACTTGTGTTCTTCTGACTGGCTTATTTCACTTAGCACAATAATCTCCAGGTCTATCCATGCTTTAGCAAAAAGAAACATTTTATGGTTGAGTGGTATTCCATTATGTAAATGCACCACAGCTCCTTCCTCATCTACTTATCAGCTGATGGGCACTTGGGCTGCTTCCAGATCTTGGCTATTATGAATAACTCTGCTATGAATATAAGGGTGCATATATTCTTTTGAATTGATGTTTCAAGATTCTTAGGATATATCACCTGAAGTGAGATTACTGGGTCATAAGGCAGTTCTAGTTTAAAATTTTTTGTAGAAACTTCATGCTGTTTCCCACAGAGGTCGCAAATGTCTGCATTTGTGCCAACATGCACAAGGGTTCCCTTTTCCCCACGTCTTCACTAACTCTTGTCGTTGGATGAAAACCGTTCTGGCAGCTGTGAGGTGATCTATCATTGTGGTTAATGAAATGTCAGAAAGGAAAAATAAGAAAACAATCCCATTTATGATTCCATCAAACAAAAATAAGGTACCTAGGAGTAAAGTTAACCAATGAGGTAAAAGACCTGTACTCTGAAATTATG
Source organism: Carollia perspicillata (assembly GCA_004027735.1). Lineage (NCBI taxonomy): Eukaryota > Metazoa > Chordata > Mammalia > Chiroptera > Phyllostomidae > Carollia > Carollia perspicillata. Next base: position 10,722 of record PVKM010019420.1, read on the forward strand.
AGATTCTGAAGAAAAAAATTGAGTGGAAGCATATACCAGGTTCATGGATAGGAATCATTAATCATTAAAATGTCCACATTACCCAAAGAAATATATTGATTCAATACATTTCCAATAAAAATACTAATGGTCTACCTCACAGAACTAGAAAAAATATTCCAAAAATTTATATGGAATCACAAAAGACCCTAAATATCCTCAGCAATCTTGAGGGAAAAAAAGATGGAGGTAGCACACCACCTGACATAAAACTATCCTACAAGACCACAGCAATCAAAACATCATGATACTGGTATAAAAATAGACATATAGATCAGTGAACAGAATAGAGAGCCCAGAAATAAATGCACACCATTATTTGACAAAGCGGGCAAGAACATACAATGAGCTAAAGACAGTTTATTCGATAGTGTCCAGGTAACTGGACAGATACATGCAAAAAAATGAAACTAGACTAACACTTATACCACATACAAGAATAAACTCAAAATGGATTAAAGACTTAAATGTAACTCTTGAAACCATAAAAATTCTAAAAGAAAACATAAGCCGTAAATCTCAGACATTTCTCATAACAATATTTTTTCTGATATATCTCCTTGAAACTAAAGAAAAAATAAACAAGTAGGACTACACCAAACTAAAAACTTTTTTGCCTGGGAAAGAAAACTACCAACAGAGTAAAAAGACAACCCACTGAATGGGTGAACATATTTGCCAATAATACATCTGATAAGGAGTTAATAACCAAAATTTAGAAAGAACTTATACAACACCAAGAAAACACACAATCCAATTAAAATGAGCAAAAAAAAACCCTGCATAGACATTTCTCCAGAGAAGACATACAGATGGCCAATAGACATATGAAATAATGCTCAATGTCACTAATTGTCAGAGAAATGCAAAAGGAGATGATTTTTTAAAGATCAAGAAAGTTGACAAACTCTTGCAAGACTGACCAGAAAACAAAAGAACAAAGATACAATAACAAATGTCATGAATAAAACAAGAGCTGTCACTGCAGACCCTGTAGACATTAAAGTGATTATAAGGGAGTACTATGAACAACTCTACAGCCATGAATTTGACAAGTTCAATGAGATGAACCAATTCCTTAAAAAGTACAAACTACCAAACACAGTTTTTCTCTATTATTTCTCACAAATACCTGTGAATATACACTTTTGAATAATTAAAACTGATTTAATATAAAAAATATAAACAAACAAGAAATAAAAAAGACATTCATTACTGAAAGTTGAGTTCCTTGAGATGAATAACTGTTTACATAGCAGCACCCCTTTAAAGTCTAATTTGTTTCCTTCTTGGATGTGGACCATGACCACTACTTGGGTACGATGGGAGAGACTGTTCTTTAAAAGGACTTTAGGGTAATTTAATGCAGGCATTTGGGAGATACCTCAGATGTTTGGAATGGTGTGAAAGGTTGTATGTAGCAGGTGTAAGATAAGTGTATACAATGAAATGGGCTCAAAGAGTTTAAGTAGTAACAATAACTACCACATGTGGGGCACTTAGAATGTGCTAGGCCTTTTAGAATTATAATTTTCACAACATTCCTGCATGGTAGGTTTTTAGATGTCTGTTCTTACAGATGCAATAATTATGGTCTAAAAAATCAGTAATACCCCAAGTGGCAGAGCTAATAAGTAGAATAAGGACTTTAATTTATGCCTTCACATTCTAAAAAAATGTGTTTTATGCCACATTCTAGTCATGGAAGGAAAAATGAAATCTGAAGTACAATTTGAGTAAAGTGTAGAATAAATTATGGCTCCATGGTTTCATGATGGACGTCATATTCATGTTTGGGCATACCTGGAGGGGGGAATGCACAAAATGGCTATTACCAACCAGAGCTATTCTTTTCTTTTTTAATCTGAAAAACAAAATCTCCAAAGTTGTCCCCTTTTGTCTCATTGGCTAAAACTGTCTCATTTAACCACCTCTAACTTCTGAGGTTAAAAACATGAGAATTTGGCTTTCAGGTTCCATAGTAAAGATAGTCAAGGAAAAGAGGTTTTAATATTGATGTTTGGTGAAGAAATTAAAGTGTTGGCCACAGGACATTAAGGTAATTTTTTAAAGCTTTAAAGAAAGGCAGTAACAGCCTTGGTTCACAACAGAAACAATTCCAGTGACATGATCATAGGAGGGTTGTGAAATATTCAGAATAGGAGAAAAAATCTATGAAACAGTTACAGCATTTCATGATTTACCTTCAGGTGTCTAAACAGGAATTCAGTAGTGGAGCTGAAAACATCTTGTTCTTATTAAACAAATTGCTATGCTTGTTTAAATTTCACTAGTAAAAGAAAGAAAAGTCACTTCATGTGTTTCATTGTTCATAATGTGTGCTGTGAAAGGGAGCCAAAATAGCCATTTAAAGGGGAATTTGATAAATAGTTTACATAACATGTCTTAAATAAAAGTTCTACTGAACCTTGCAAAAAAATGATAGGTTTTATGAGTAAAGCAAATGTTTCTATGGTTATATAATGCCCTTTTTCCTTTTTTTAACTTTTGAGTTCCAATGGTTAATTTAAAAGAATAATGTAAATAAGTGAATAGGACCAAGATATTTTCTTTTGTCAAATTATTTTTTCTGTTTTCAGTAAGTCAGTTCTTAGAATTTCCGCATGTCTGTGATTACATTTGCAAAAATAAGTGTAAGAATATAAAACTCAAAGCAGTTAAAGCCTCCTTTCACATATTTGTTATTGATTTGGGATTCACATTGTTGTAGAATCTCTTTTAATAACTTAACAGTTATGGTGTAACAAGAAAACATGTTTATAGTTACAGTCTAACGAGAAAATATGTTTATAATTATAGTCTAACGAGAAAACACCTGAGAAACTTGTATTGAAACGTCTGCTCCAGGACCCATTAACTGTGGACCTTAATAATACTTAGCTAATGACTGTTTAGAGTTTAAACGAGTATATATATATATATATATATAATCTCCAGTAAAATTAATTCCTTTTTTCTAAGTACTGTGATGTGAGCTCTCAGATATAACAAATCATGAAAATAATAATTGTAATTCAGGGAATTATGTAGTCTATCAATGAGACTTTGCTCCCCAAACTTGTTTTTGCATCAGCTGATCAAATTAGTTTGTTTTTTCTTTCTAAATTTTTAAATTAAATCATATACCTTTTAAATTACTTAGAATGTAGGTTTTGCTATTACAATGCAGAGACCCAAAAGGCCAGTGGCTTAAACAAGATAGACATCTATTTCTCTTTAACATAAGAGCCAGGAATTAGGCAGTCCAGAGTTGCTGTGGTGGTTTCCTCATTAGATCATTGAAGCTCCATTTTGTTTTGTTAGTATATGTCATCTTCATGATCCTAGCTGTTCTATCTATCACTCCCTAACTGGCACTGCAGCCTCAAAGTAAAAAGTCAGCGACGGGGAGAGCATGACTCCGTCCTTCTATTAAGGACCTGAACAGAAATGTGAACACAACACTTCCGCTGACATGCTGTAGGCTGCTAGCCATGTGACTCTACCTAGCTGAAAGAAAGTCATGAAGTGCAGTATTGACCTGTGCAGTCATATGCCAATATTGAAGTTACAGTGCCATGTAAGAAAGGAAAAAAGAAATTCTGAGGGACCACTAGCAGTTTCTACCATCTTGACCAATTATGCAATGTGTATACATGTCATAACTTGCCACAGCCATCTGGGCAAGAGGAAAAGTGGCTGACGAAAGCATTGGCACTGGAGAGATGTGTGGAGAAGTGAGCAATGTTAGTAAGTAAAACTGATATGGCTTAGTGGTGGCTTAGTTGTAGGGTGAGAGAACAGAATATATTAAGAGCCTCTTATATTTCTGGCTTTTAAACCAGATTGATGTTGATTAATCAAAAGGCCTGTCCAGAAAGTATCCATCCACATACTATGAAAAACAGAGACATTTATTGAAGAAGATACAAGAAACATTGTACATAGGACAATGATGCCTCAGTCTGCTTTAAAGTAGGCACCTTGAAATCTCACACAACTCTCCCAATCGCCATCGGCTGCCCCGTCATATTTTTCTGAATTTCATCCATGGTCTGAAATAATTTCCCTTTCAAAGGTGACCAGAAGACATGGGGTGTCAAGTCTGGGCTGTGGAGGGGCTGAGTCACCTGGGTGATTTGATGTTTCACCAAAAAGCTCTGCACAAGAGGTGATGCATGAGTGGGTGCACTGTTGTGATGAAGCTGCCAGTCACCAGGTGCCCATAGCTGTGGCCTTCTGAATCATCCAAATAGTTTCCACAGAGGAAAGTTCAAGCTTAATGCAAAGTCTGATGCAGATAAGTTGCTCAACTTGCTTACTCATTTTCAATCTGACAGCCACACATGCTCACTCAATGGTGTCTACCGCCCCCACTGACTAGTACAGTGAAGGCACCATTGTTCATGCGTGAGCATTCCAGTCCACCCTCCTTGGCTGCCAGGTTGCAATGATGTGGCACAAACTGTTCTTATTATATTAATGATGGCTGGACTTTTTCTGGACAGACCTCATATCTCTATCTGTGTGTTACTACTTAAAGTAATAATGTTCCCGTGGCCAGATTGCTGACCTCCAAAGATGGGGGGTGGCTATTAGAAGCTGAATGTTCCTTGTCAAAGATTTACTTCATTTTCTGTGTCTTGATGTAGTGTACTGTAGAGGCACAATTTGTGAATGCCAAATACAATTTAGAGTTCCCAAATTATATATCCACTTTATTTATTTATCTTATTGTTGAAGTAAAACTGTTCTTAAAAAAAATAAGCCCACAAGAATGCATAATGACTTTTAAAAATATATAAACAAACACATTTTGCCACAATAACTTTTTCAGTCTCCTCATTTCTAAAGGGTTATTAATGATTTGGGGTTTGTTCCTATCGGATGCAGATTCTCTAATTTTCTGTAATTATCTTGTTATGAATAATAACTATGAAGAAACATCATTAACCGTGTTAGACTTGTGCTTTTCTTTCTGGGTTATTTCCAGCACTCCTTGTGCTTGAAGATGCCAACCCTCTAAACAATTAGATAGAATTGGTTCGAAGGTTGTGGGTGATTGTTAAGCTAATTAACAACTAGACAGTAAAAGCGAAGCCTGCATTCTAATAAGGCTGCTATGGGCGGTGCTCACACCAGCTGACTGGTGTCCTCTGTAAAGGGCAGTCAAAGCCAGCCCCAGGGAACAGAGGAGGGTGGCATGTAGGAAGCAAAAGAGATACTTTAGTTTGGGAGAAATAAGAAATGGGGTATTTATTTCCAATGAGTACATAGAAACTATAAATTGCAAGCCATTAAGAAAATATATTCTACACTGTAGTTGAACATAGCCAAAATCTATCAAAGGGACTGAGATTACTTATAAGATAGGAATTGTAGAGCACAGTATGGTTGAGTTAATGGCTAAATGCCTGCATTCAGAAATATTTACTTTTCCCTACCACAGCTGCTGTATCTGCTGTTAAAATTAATCAATTTATTTGCTTTTCTACAAATAAATGGATGAGTGTACTAAATAGTATATTCCTATTTGATTCAATCATTTGTAACTGAGGTGAGAGTAAATGTGAGGTCTGAACTATCCTAATCAGGTATCATTAACTTTCGCTTGTCCATTAGTGCAGGTAGAGACATAGTGCAGAGGAAATGCCACTTATTTTGTTCGTACAATACAAACTTCAATAGATATGCCTTGTTCTCATTGATCTGTTTTTATAAGAGGCACAGACTATTGAAAAATGAATGCAGAAATAAATCTCCAAATTGCATTTTATTTGGCTGTTCTTTCTCTACTCATTTCAAGTCTTTCATCAGAAGTATAAAACAAGTAATAAAACTGATAGAAGATTCCTGACACAAACCATTTCCTTCTTCTCTGGAGGGCAAATTGGGAAGGAGTGCAAATAAAAATGAAATAAAGGCTACGTGGGGAGCCCTCACATATGCAAGTCAAACCTTTTTAATGGAGAGCCATCATAATTTCCAATGTAGTAAAGTATTTTCTTTCTTGGCATAAAATCATGGAACATTTGAGTTGGAAGTGACGTCGGAGATCATATACTCTAGCTTCTTCATTGTACACAGGAGGAAATTCCTTCGCACTAAGAACACTAAGCTTCATGAAGCAAGTGATTGCTGATTCAGTAGAAAATAATCTGACTCCTGCTCCTGCCCCGTAGGAAAACTATTTTTCCTGTGCTGCCCTGCCATTTGCCAGGAAAGGAAAAGGAAAAGGAAAAGGAAAGATAATATGTAGCCTTCTGAGTGAGAGGTAAGATCTTGGGCATTTTTGAGCAGCAAGCATTTCCTCAGTATTCATATGAAAGGCAAAAATGGAATCTGGAATAATATGGTTGTTAAAACTCAGTAATGATATATATAATATACAGTCCACTGCTGAGGTAGAACATGAAGAAAAGTTGATAGCACAAATTCTTCGTTTTTCTAGAATCACTGACCTCTGAGAATTCCTCATTTTCATAAGCATCAGATTTATTTATTCCTTTTTATAAATAAGTAAGAGTATATTTTAAGTGGGTAGTTTTATTTCTCTTTATATCTCATATATCTATACTATTATTTTAAGTTACCTTTCAAATAGCACTAGAAAATAAGCAATCACTTTGACTTTTCCCATTTTTTCAGCAGTAATTATCACTCGCATCGCTTGCATCAGGACTGTTTGTGTGAAATAAACTGGGTATGCATAGACAAAACACACAATGCCCCTGCCTTTAAGAAGCGGGGAGTGGAGTGGGGAATGGGCCACTGTGTCCTAAAAGAGTGAGCAATCCTGATGGCTAGAATGCAGAAGTTACAAAGAGAATTAAGACACAGAGAGGGTATGCTGTGGTGGGACATGGGTTGGAAAATATTTGTGACCCTGCAGCCTTGTGTGCCAGTCAGAGGAGTTGGGACCTTACCCAGGGAGCCACTGAAAGTCTGTAGCAGGGGAGTGTCTTAGGTAACACTGCTGTTACAGTGAGGAGGGTAGATGCCTTTGCACCTCTTATCACGGGAGCTGATGAGAAGAGGAAGAAACATGTCTATCAACCTTTTGAAGGAAACATGGACCAAAAACAAATGACTGAAAGGCCTGGGAATTCCCAGTATCTTTCAGTGGGAAGAATCTCCTGAAGATTGTTTAAGGGAGACAACTGTTAACACCTGAGTGTTAACTTAGTGAAGAAACTGACTTGTGAGGAAACTGGGCACCACTGGGAAATTCCTAATGACATGAGTTCCCTAAGCCTGTACCTTCTCTCACCCGACTGCATCTGGCTTCATACTGTATGAAACATTTGCGGAGAGCAGACCCAAGACTGAACAATATATGCAATGGAATAAAAGCTAGAAATGAATATGGAGATGAAAATAAGATTCAAATAACTATAAAGTAAAACATGCAGCACAAAGATACCATTTTACCGATAAGAAATTCACCTAAGAAGAATTACTTGGTACCATTTCAAAAACTCTTAGTGAAGAGGGTCCTAATGCTTTAAGCAATAATTCTGTTCTTTTTGCATGTCGACATGATTTGATTTTTATGTTGTACCTAGTTCTTCCTATACAGAGTTAACTTTACTTTTGTCCCTAGACAGTTTTGTAAATAGGATGAAAGTCTCAAAGGTTTTAATTATCTTGGCTAAATAGGAGTTACTAGTATTTCTAACACTAGTACTGGAATTCTAGTTATCTTCTCAAATTGAATTTTGCATTTTTTCATTGAATCTGTCTTGAATCCACAGTTTTAGGTGATAATATGGAAATTGTACATTTTTGAGACTGTGAGCTGGGATTTAATATCTACTCAAAAAATGTAATATGATTTTAGGAAGCAGTTACATTATTAAGCTGGTTTTGGTAATATATCCTTAAACCTAATGGACATCACTAAAAATAAGCAAAAAATCAAATTTCTCACTATCATTTTTATTTCATATTCACTAAATGGTCATTTTGCTATATGCTTAAGAGGTTTTAAATGATAATGTAAAGTTTCTTGTAAATTCTAGGATTACTGAAAAATAAAACCCACAGATTTCTTATTATTCCTTTCCTTAAATTCAGAGACTGTTCATGTTATTATATGCTCAAAGCTTTTAAATGATTATAGAGGGTATTTTATTACTAATTTCTGGGACTACTTAAATTGCATCTACCATTAAAATTTGTAAGGAAACTCAGCCTAGCTATTACAACATAGCATTTCAGCTAAGTAGGTTGGATATTGAAAAAATTGAAATATGCAGGTATGTGTTCTTCCAAGCATACAGCAATTATAGTGAATAAAATTACAATGTATACTCTTCTTTAAATAGAGATGTTCAATGGACTATTTTCAAAGTATCCAAATTTTCCAATTAAATGATATAGTAGCAAGCACATGAAAAAGACAATTATTGTACTGTTCTATAATGAAAAGAAAAAGCAAAGCTTTTTACACGATTTCAAAAATATATTCTATGTGGGAGCAAAGTTAAATGTTAAAAAAATAATCTATGTGGGAGAAAATCCAAATGCCCGCAAGGAGATGCAGCGTAGGCTGGGACACCTCCTTCGAAGCCAGACATCCCTGAAACACACCGAGGAAATGCTGCTACGCTTCCTTGCTTTCCGTCAAGGGTGGAGGCTGACATCCACCATCTTAGTGAATTCCTAACAGGTATAACATGGGTGGTGTCACTAAATTAGACAAACCTGGGCTAAGGTCTGGCGGAGTCTGACTGAACTGAAGCCTTTTTCTTCCTTTAGGCATGTGATCTTGGAGCTTGACGTGGCCTGAGATCTGCCTCAGAACTTTCTTGATCTCATCCCACAACACATCTGGGTCCCTGGTGACAGTAGCTAAATCCCTAAGCCTATCTGTCTGACGTTGTATGCATTATACTTAATCTCTTAATGTCTCTCTTACACTGTGGTCGTCACCAGGCCTGAACAGTTCTACCTCTCAGTACTCTCGCCTCGAGTTTCAAGTGGCTCTTTCCTGAGAGTGACAGCCTCATTCCCACTGCGACCGCCCATCGTTCTTCCTGTCACTGGACCCCCAGGGCTTGGTGGCGAGCAGAAACCCTGAGATGCAGTCATAACCCTACTCACCCCTCATTGCTGACACTGAAGGTGAACACGAAACAGCATTTTCTAGTTATCTAAAGTTCTTATTCACTCAAAGTTGTAGAAGAAATGCTAACTTGCATATTACAGAATTCTGAAAAACTGTCCAAGAGTCATAAATTACATTTAATTTTCACTGTATACAAAGGGTTTTTCCTCCTTAAGGGCAAAACCAATGCAAAAATGTGTTTTGGAGATGACTTTATTTCTATGCTGACTATATATTAATAATGCAACATATCACTTTTATTAATCCTTTTGTAATGAACAGCATTTTTTAAGTAGAAGATAACTTAGACTTGTCACAAAAAAATGAAACAATCTATATATCAGGCTATTTCTTTTGTTCTTGCTTTGAAATCACAAAATAGACATTTTGTCAAATGTCCACAGACTCCCTGGTTTGACAAATGATATTTTGCTCCCTGTCCTTCTCTAAGACATTTTTACCATTTCTGTTGTCCTAAAATATGTCGCTCATAAAGGAGAACTCTAACAGAAAAATGTGTTACACAAAAATAAATAACAAAACCTCGAATTCCCAACTAGCTTAAATATATAAGGCTTCATAGCGACCTATCAACGACATTGATGGTCTTGTTACAAATTCTTATGAGTGTTTTGTGGTGAATTTGAAGATCACATTGTTCATTCAACTACCTCTCCCTTCTACCTTTTCCATCTCCTCACCAAAAAAAAAAAAAAAAAAGCAATAGCAATTAAGCAAGGTTATAATTCTAATTATCTCTTAGCTATAAAAAGAAATGATATTTATTCCACTGTAAAATTTTGATGGGAAAAAATTTATAAAGGATAAAAGTTCCACATCAAGCGAGCTTTCCCTCTTTTGAAAGTGGGTCAGGTAAGAAAAAGATAAATAAAACACAGAAATTAAACTAATGGCATAAAGATTAATCAGAACGCAATCATTACATTCTAAATCCATGAGGGCAAGGATTCACAGCACGTACTTTCACTGGGAAAATGTCCCTCCCTACCTGGGCTGTCTGAGAGACCACAAACTCCCCCTTCAGTCGAGGCTGAGTAATAGCAGCAACCTGGGCTCAACAACGCCTCTCTGTAATGTCCCAGAAAATTTTAACCTTCTGGATTTTCTAATAAATATTGTTAATTTAAAGCAAGAACTTTCACTATCAGATAACAGCGATAAATTAAACTAAGAAAAACATACACGGAGTTTGGAAATTTCCACGTGAAAATAACCATTTCTAGATTAATACCTCAGGCTCCCTTTTTGATGGTATTCTTGGTTTGTCTAACTTCTGAACCTCACAGCATCACATGACCTGACTTTTCTTTTGTATTGTCCAGAACTGGATAAAGAGGAAATTAATTTCTTAAGGCTTGTCTCTAATCCTTCTGTCTTTCTTTATCTGCTCCGTAACAGCTTTAAGATTAGTCTATCACAATAGCCATTTCGTACTGGGTAAACCTGTCTCCCAGGACATTATCTAGAGTGCTTGACTGAAACGAACTGATTCACCAGACTCTCTGAAGCACAGAACTTGATTTCTTCTTTTCCTATCGATCAGTAATTCATTCTTATTCAACCAACACACAGACTTTCGGCCCAAGCGTGCATTCTTTCGTCCACATTAGCTCTTTAGCGCATTACCAACTTCATGGAGAGATGAACTTACCCAGCACACACTCTCCCCTGAACCCGCCATTCCCGATAGGCATCTCCCAGGCTTTTCTGTTGTGTAGTACTTGATCTCAGCTGTGGCCTTCACGGTTCCATCACAGTAGACATTGACACTGACGGAGCCGGCAGGGAAATCTTATAAAACACAAAAACAGAGTTAGAAATTGGGTATATAATGTATGTCTCACATTCTATATCTCTTTGAGAACATGTAGGAAGGCTTTAAGAATTTGTACCAATTTCATTAACTACTAGCACTTATGTTTTCTTTTTTATCCTTAAAAGTAAGAAGTCACAAAATAGAATGTATAATTCTAGACTTGTTTAATAACATTACAAGATATGAACACGTGATAAAATTATCTTTTCTCTTTTTTTTTTGTTGTTTAAGTACAGTTGTCTCCATTTTCCCCCATGAGAAAATTATCTTTTAAATTATATTTCATTGATTATGTTATTACAGTTGTCCCAACTTTCTCCCTTTGGCTCCTTCACCCAGCACTCCTCAGGCAATAACCCCACAACTGTCCATGTCCATGGGTCTTGTGCATACGTTCTTAGGCTATTCCCTTTCCTAAACTGTACTGTACATCCCCATGACTGTTCTGTAACTACCTATTTGTACTTGGTTTTTTAAAATGAAACAATGGTTTTTTTTCTCTCTCAAAACAGCACATTTTATTATCTCTGAAGTCACATGTGTTATTTACATAATGAGAAGAGTTAGTGTTTAGTAATTATATCTACAGTTGAAAAGTTTTCCCAATCCTGCTTGGCATGAATTAAACTTGAGTGTGTTAAAACACACCTTTTTCATGTTCTAGAATGAAAAGCAGATTGAGGACGCTCAGTTAACCTTTCAAGACATATTTTCCTCATAGAGTTGAGAAACCTGAACAATAGCAGTCATGCGATAAACTGTACATGCATCTCTTCATTACAATATGTTTCTCAGTATGGAAGCACACGGTGGCCAATACATGGAGCAAAAGGCTCATTTCTTTTCAAAAATACCATTAGAGTATCATTACATTTACAGTTTTATAGCTAGAACAATCACAGTTTCCAGTAGCTTTGAAGAAAATGGTTCTTTTCTACACTCTTGAAGAAGAGTGTTTACATTGGTTTGTGTTATTTTAAAAGATATTTTCTGGTCTCAACATAAAACACGGTAATATATGAAGGATGTTTGAGTTCGTGCTATGTATTTAAGGCTAGCTAATGGTATAGAGGTAGAATTGGGTAGCAGTTTAAATTCTGGTTGGTTCTACATGTCAGAAAATCAGTAGACAAATGTAGAGTCAGTTTAAGTGTACAGTTTAAGCTTTAGGTTATGCCCAAAAGTATCTACAGCCATTCACTTTGTTTGGATTTACTCCTTTTTATAACATGGAAATTGTAGTTACACTTGCGTATATGGTTCAGTTTGAATAGAAGTTAAGAGCTGGATAAATATTGTGGTCAGAATCAGAAGCAGGCTTAGATAATGATCACGTTTTGTTCTAATGATCATACAGCATTTTTTTCATTTTTAAACAATGTTAATTGTTGTTCAACAGAATTCTGTATTATATTTGTACTCTTTACTCCCCTGGCCTCTTCACCCAAGGCACTAAGTCCTTTCTCCCTAACAACTAACCTCCATTTAAAAAAATAATCCCTGGTCATCTTTGCATAATACTTTATAATTTAGAACCGTAAAGTTGCTCATAGAAAGTTAGGTATTTGTTACTACTCGCATGAAGAAAATTACCTACATTAAAGGCAAGTTTCTCAAAATTATGTTTGAACAGAGAAAGAGTAGAGTTGATTGAAATGACAGAAATTTTATTCAATTGATTATAATGGAAAACCCTTTGGGAAGGCAAAATTTAGTGCCCTGATATGTGAGTACTAGTTACAGCTACACCATACATTTCAATTTATCCACAGCTTTTTGTGAACAAGATGTTTAAAGTGACTAATATATTCCATTGTGAATTCTGATCTAACATACCAGCAACTCAAGTTATCTAAGAATTTGGGGCTTCCCAGGAAAAAATAACAATAAACAGTCATTTCAATGGAAAAGCCATATTTTGTTGTAACAAACATAAACATAATTTATCTCTTTTAATTCATTTTCAGAACACACTTTTAAAACTTCCACTCTTTGGGCTGGAGACATTTCCCAAATTCTCCTGGAAACTTTTCTGGGGTTTGGAATTAGACATTAAGCATAAGACTAACTAAGGGCTAGTTTTAACCCTAACCCCCTAAAGAAGCTTTGAATATTTAAAAGTTCTTAAAGTTTAAGTATTAATTTTACTTTATCTCCTGAATGTGTTAAAGGACCTTACAATATTGCTCAGAGTAATCTAAAGTCAACAAAAGCAATTTTAAGCCTTACTAGATGAAGCTGAATGAAATTTCCTACTACCATATTACTTGAGTAGACACTTGTATTTTAAAGGAAATAAAACAGAAAACTTCCTTCTTCCCAAAGTAAGTATCTGTCCAATAGAGAATGGAAGAGAAATCACAACAAAAAACTGAAAGCTGTAAAGTACTTCTCATCAGTTACAGCTGCTGCACACACGTGGTACAGAGGGCTCTGCAGTTTTGGGACTCAAATGAATTTCAGTAAATTTCATAAGGATGATTTTAAATGAAGATATGGATGTTGTTT
>PVKM010019421.1:0-24210 GCA_004027735.1 Carollia perspicillata
GAGCCACAGAGACGTTGGCTGTCCTTGACCTCAGACCTGGATTTTTCTGTCTGCAAACAGTCTGTGCTGGTTCTAAGATAAATATCTTTAGAAATATCAACTGCATGAAAAGAGGAAAGCCGATTCTATTTCTTGGCTCTCCCTTGAAAACACCCCCCTCTTGAGTTCTTTTTCAAAGAGGAAGGAAAAGCCATTCGGTTGTGCACAGACACCACTTTCCACATCTTTTGGTGGAGGGGATGGCAGCAGATCTCAGCCGTCCCATGGAAATCGTAAGTGCATGTCCACAGTCTGCTATCCAAAGCTCTCTGTGTCAGAGGTGTCTGGGATGTGGGTGTGGTTTTTTATTTCGTAAAGGAACTAGGGTACATACACCAAATATTCTGTGGTACACCAGTGGGGTCCAGGGCAGGGCTCCATAATCAAACCCATTAGTTTTTCTGCAGCAAACTGTTCACATGAGTGGGCAAAAAGAAAGACAATAAATAGCTTCACATCACTTCAGGTCTGGTTTTGCTAGCAAATGAGTTATTTTTTTTAAAGGAAAATCTTTTGATTTTAGAATTTTTTGAGGGCCTGGATTGATAAGAACCTGTGGCTTTATGTGATAAACATTTAATGTATCAGTATATAAATCCATACAGTGATGAAGATTGCCCGTGTGAGGCTGTATAAACTATTGTTCATTACTTTGCAAAGATGTGCAGACCTTAGGTATGTGGGGCGAGCCTCACTCACCTTGGCTTCCCAAGGGCTAGCACAGGCCAGGTGCAGAGGCAGTGCCTGGAAAATGCTGGGTGTGTAAACCACCCACAGGCTCAATATTGGTACAAGATCTGTTGGTTGGATCACAGTAACTGGCTTCCTGTTAAAATTACCATGGAAAATAAAAATAACTATGAGACAATACCAGTAGCTCACACGTGCAGACCACTTACGTTTTCCAGGCACTGTTTCATATGTCCTATGCAGTGTAACTCACCGAATTCCCTCGAGTACCCTATCAGGTAGCAACTATTTTTATAAAGTGACTCACTCAAGATCACACGGCTAGTAAGTACAGAGCTGGGCTTAGAACTCCAGCGTGTTGGCTCCTGAGTTCACATTTTAACTACGCTGCCCCTCTGCATATGGGCACTCCAGCCCGACTCAAGCGAACAGGAATTAAGACTGCTAAGAAGAAACCACCCTAATGAAACACTGTGCATCACTGAGCACTTACCATGTGCTGGGCCCTGGACTAAGCGCTTTATACTATCCTCCTTAAGCACCTCCACAAAGTGTATGGAAGCGTCCCAAGTCCCACTTCCCAGGTGAAAGAACTGAGGCTCAGAGCCGTGAGGGCACGGCAGTGCCAGAATTTGAACCCAGGGCAGATTGGCAGTGGGGCTAAGGATCTCAGGGAGAGAAAGCACAGGTGCTGGCCTCCAGGAGCTTACAAGGAGGTTCAGGGCTGTATGTGACACAGAGACAAGGAGGACATTCTGAGAACAGTTAGGGGCCAGACATGTGGCTTGGGTTTCAAGCAGCGCATGGAGAGGGGTACAAAGGCTCTGGGCCCCAGCTTCCTGTCTGTAAAGTGGGGACAGTGACACACACCCTGCCTGCCACACTGGGTGGCACTTGAGGTTCACGGAGTCAAAGGACATTTCCTCATACTTCTGTTGTTTGTGCTTTTTTTTTGATGGTGCACAGATGCACCAGGAAGGGAATGTCTCCAGGGGCTACAAAGAGCACATGGGACCATTGGCGAGAAGGTAGAAGGCAAAGGGGCTCTAGCTGTCTTCCCTCAATGTTCTGGGACAATTCTCAGCGTGCCCCTCCCGCCTCCGATGGGGAAGTGGTAATGCTGGTTGTTCTGCACGGTCTTTGGTGGTTCCAATGCCATCTCCTGGACCTCCCTCTTCTCCTCACTCCACAGGTACATCACCGCCAAGCCCCGTGCCTGTCACTTCCTCTAACTTCCAAGATCTAGGCCCACCCCACCTCCATCCCACTGCCCTGGGTCATGCCACCTTTTCCTGGGCCAAGACGAAACCACGGCCACTTCTCTTGCCTCCTTCTCTCCATTCTCTGCCTCAAGTTTGTCCTCACATAGCTGCCAGGGCCCTGTTTTTAACACGCCCACCATGTTACTCTCCTGCTCAAAACTGTCCCGTATCTCCCCATCAATTATAGCAGGGCCAGCAGGTGTTTTCTGTAAAAAGATAGTGAATCGTTGAGGTTTGTAGTTCAAGAGGCAAAATTGAGTATATTATTTGAGTACTCATATGAGAGAGAAAACAAATTTCACCAAGTTTTTAGTAATGAAATTCACAATATAATAGTAACAAATATGTTTTTTGTAATACAGGTCTACTGAAGAGAAGAATGGATTTTCATTTTTTGGGCAGGGCATAGCATTTTGCTTAATTGGAGTTTAAATTGGGGTTTGCTTAACTGGAGTTAGTGTTTCCTACCGTGAACTCAGTCACAAATGTTTATCTGTAAAAAATCATTCTTAGTTCTCAAGCCCAGGCCCATAGTTTGCAGGCTCCTGAACCCTGTGCTTTTCAGCGCTGGCTGCATACTAGAATAGCACCAGGGCGCTTCTAAGAAACACCGGCCAGTGGGGCCCAAGCCTCGGCCTGTTACATAACCATCTCTAAACGTGAGGCCTGGACATCAGTGTGGTTAGAAAGATGCTCAATGATTCCGATGTGCAGCCACAAGTGAGAACTGTTGGCCTACAGGACAGAGTCCACAGAAGGCCCGCCTCGGTCCCTGCTGCCAACCTCTCTCGTCCCTTTCCTAACACTCCCAGCCTCCACCCAGCTCCAGCAACACCTACAACAATTTCATACTTCGGGTTTTTGCTCACACTGTTCCCTCGGTTGGGAAATGTCCACATGCAACTCTTTATCCTTTAAGCTTTAGCTCAGGTACCTGCTTCTCCAGGAAGGTGTCCCTTCCTGTCTGGGCCCTGAGTCCCTTGCATTTCTCTGCATTTTAGCTTATAACACCCCTCATCATCATTGCGCATTTACCCCTTGGAGTCTTGCACAGACTGTAATCTTCACAAGGGCACGATCCAGGCTTCTTCTCTTCTAGATGTCCTGTGTCCACCAACACAAGGTGGCCCCCCAGCCGTTCATGTGAACATTTCTCCAGCAGGAACTGTAGAAGGGTAGAAGGACAGAAGGAAGGGTAGACAGGACTCGCCCCCTCCCCCACCTAAACATGAGCCAGGTCTAGAGGGGGTGGGAATGAAGGGACCACAGTGGTTAGTTTCCAATTCCTTGTAATCACAAGTTTATTTTCTGAGAATCTCATGGTTTCTGTAACTTGCACTTTCTCACATTGTGACTTGGCACTTGTTTTAAGGAAACAGTGGTTTTTCCTTAACTTTTTCTGTCTGTGAAGAATTTTGCTGCTGGAACACTCAGCCCATTTGTGGTTAAAAAGAGAAGACAGTGCGGCTGCCACAGTGGCCTGCAGCGCCCGGCTGCATTCTTCCTGCCATCTTTTCGTCCCCACTGTCATGGTCCTGGGTTAACCCTGACCTGGGCGGGCCCTGGGTTCAGCTCACAGCCCTTGCTGCTGTGAGGCATGCCTGGTTCTCACCTGGGTGGAGATGCGGACTGTTTTCGTCCATTGACTCTCTAAACATTTCAAGACTCTGAAAAGCCCTGTGCTATGCTGAACACTCAGAACAGCTTCTGTTTTGTTTTTGTTTGTTTGTTTTTACAGTCAGATGCTCTACCCCTGGGCTGCACCCCCTCGTGTGTTTATTTCTGAATGTGGGAAGGGGAAAGAGATGGTTCCTTTAGATCCCAAGTCGTGAGAGGCTGTCACAGAGTCACGGTGGGGAAGGCAGGGGACACTTATTTGTGGAGCACACGCTCTGTGTGCCAGGGGCTGTGTGCCGAGATACTTTTTTTCCCATTTCATCCTAGCAACGGTTCTGCAAGGTAGGTGGAAACTTACAGAACAGGAAACTTAATATCAGATAGATTTAGTGCCTTGCCCAAGATCACCCACATTTAGCAGGTGGAACAGCCAAAGTTGTGTGTGTGTGTGTAAACTTTTGATTGACATATAAATAAAGAAAAGCCCACCACTGCTAAGTATACAACTCGATGAACTTTTCGTGGTGAACATACCCATGTAACCAGACCCTTCCTTCATTGTGAAATAGAACATTGTCACCTCCTGGGACCCCCCCTTGTTCCCTCTCAAGCTCTGTTTCTCCTCAGTTCCTACAAGGAGAACTGCTCTCCGCACATGTAATACTATCGATTAGTTTTGCTTGTCTTCTCATTTAATATAAATGGAGTCATACAGCAAATACTCTTTTGTGTCTGCGTCTTTTACTCAGCATTATGTTACATGAAATTTATCCATGTTATTCCATGTGGTTGTAATTCATTCATTTCTTTCGCTCGGGTGAAATTCATCCATGTTATTTCACGTGGTTGCAATTCATTCTTTTCTATGGTTCTGGAAGTATTGCCTAGTGGTAGACATTTGGTTGCTTTACAGTTTGGGGCTATCACAAATGGTGCTTCAAAGAATATTCTTTACATGTCTTTTGGCACTAACTTGGTCCTAGGATTGGAGTTTCTGGGTTATAGGGTGTATGTGTGCTCTGATTTCGCAGATACTGCCAGTTTCCTAAAGTGATTGTACCCACTCGTACTTCCAGGGGAAGCGTAGGGGAGTCCTGACTGAGTCCTGACTGTTCTGCTGCTCCCTCACAGCTCCTTGCCATTGTAGCCGTTCTGTTGTTTGTGTAGCTGTAGCTCATTGTGCTTTAATTTGCATTTCCCTGGTACCTATGAAGTAAAGCACCTTTTGATCCGTTTATTGGAACACTTGTTTATCCTCTTTTATGAAGTGCCTATTTAGGACGTTTTAAAAAAGAGATTACTTTTCTTTCCTTTTTTTATTTGTAGGGATTCTTTATATATTCTCTTTTTTGTATGAGTTCTTTATGTATTTTTCATTTGTAAGAATTTTTTATATATTATTTGTAGGAATACTTCACATATATTTGTTAAATATTATCAATACTTTCTTCCATTCTGTGGCTTATATTTTTATTATTTTAATGGTACCATTTGATAAAGTGAAGTTTCTAATTCCGAAGTTTAATATCTCAATTTTTTTCCCTTTGTGGTTAGCACATTTTATGTTTTGCTTAAGAAAACTTTGCCTACTCCAAGGTCATGAAGATGCTTTCTTGTGTTTTCTTGTAAAAGTTTTATTGTTTTGCCTTTCTATTTAGGTCTAGAATCCATCTGGAATTGATTTCTCTGTTGAGTGTAAAATAAGGTCAAGGTTCATTTTTTAAATATGGATAACCAGTTGACTTAGCAACATCCACTGAAAAGACCACCTCTCCCCTGTACTTGAGTGCAGCTTCTGGACTCCCAGTCAAATTTTAGGCCAGAGCGGTCTGATTGCAAAGTGGCCTTCTTTTCCTTATTGTATAATAGAAAGAATCTGAGTAAGTGATTTTGAAACAAACAGGATGAAAAGACATAATATGGTATTTTTGAGAGGGAGTTTTCTGTACTGTCTAATAGAGATACATTAGGTGCTCGAAGTCCTAAAAGGGAGATGGAGGCTGGCTGGGCAGGCGTGTGGGGTGACCTGAGGGAGGAGGGACCGGTTACATGTTAGAAAGGGGGTGTTAGGAAGAGTGCAGGCCACAGGCTGAAACCCATGAAGCAGGACCTTTGAAAAGCTCTAGGGAGAGAATCTCAAACAAAGGGGGAAAAGTACACTTTTCTGTAGTTATAAAGTAAAGCAAATTATTGGATAAGGGGTTATTTGTTGAACAAGTGGAGTTTGTAAGAGATTTTAATGAGAGTACATAATTTGTACTTAGGGATTATTAGCTCCTCAAAATCTTGTTCTAACTGGGTTATTAATTACATTTTTTGTTATAAAAGTTAATCTATATATGCTCTTTTTAATAGGGGATTATAGTTTTATAGGTGGCGCACAAGTAAATAGAAAATGTTTAATAACCTGGCTTCTTTTAGGCTTTTGTGATTAAAAACCACTTACCTTCTGAGACTAAAACATATATGTTCCAGATGGATAGTATTGACCATGTGGTGGATGTTCCCTGAACTGTGGACAGGAAACATTCATCAGTGGTTTTCCGTCCTGGCCGTGCATGTGAATCACAAAGGGAACCTTGGAAATATACTGACGCCCAGGTAGCGGCCCCAGATGTTCTGATTTGATTGGTGTTGGGGGGCATTCTGGGCATCGGGATTCCTAAAACCCTCCGCTCCCCCCAGTACCACTCTGGGCTGCAACCCTACCTGTGTCTTTAGGCAGCCTTTTCTTACTGTCTCTCACCATGGCTCAGTGACTGCGGGCTTTGGGATGTGCAGTGATCATTTTCACCACGGGGTTCTCCCTGACCATCGTCTCAACCACCTCACTGTACAGGTGGGGCATCTGAGGATCGGGAAGGAGGGAGTGGCTGGTGCAGGTGAAGCAGCAATAGGCTGAGACTGAAATCCAGACCCCTTGAGTCGCAGGCCAAGAGCTCACGGTCTGGCAGTGTCAGCACAGGGCTGAGGATGAAGAGCAGGGCAGGGAATGGGTGCCCTTGACTGGATGGAAGGACACTGAATGGAGAAGGGAGCTCTGCAGCCCAGGGAGCCAGTGCGGGGCTGGGCACGGATCAAGCTAATGTTACACGGATCCATGAGGCCTGCCTACAAAGCCACCTGTTAGTACTATCGTTATTACTCTCTTCACCAGAGAACCACTGACCAAGTCCTGCTAGGTAGACAAAGCAAAGGAATTGTGTGCCCTGGGGCCCTCTGCTATGGGCACATCCTGTGTCTCATTCTGGGTCTGGAGCATTGCATATTAGCATTGCTGTGGCCCTGGGCAAGAACTCCCAGTCATCTGGCTGAAGTGTGCCCACGTGTGTGCTTGTGTGTGTTTGTGTGTGTGTCCTTCCAGACAAAACCAGAAGGGCGGGAAGGGCAAGGAGCAGGCCATCTTTATTCCACTCCAGAGTAAAGGTGGCTTTCCTTAGTCACTTGAGAGGGATATGGGGTTCCGTAGTCTGGCAGTGCTCAAGGGCAGAGACCAGGCCTTAAGCAGCTGGTCATTTCTGTACCACAGTTTGTGGTAGATGCAGGGCTGGACACACAGGAGGTTCTCAGGGCAGGTTCGGTGAATGAATGATGAATTGAAAAATATTGCTATTTCTAAGATTTTGTTTGCCAAGGATGTGGGTAATGCGGTATGCTATTTCAGACTAGGGTAAAAGATAGAACCGTATACATGGTGTATATATATGGATACTCACACACACAAAGTGAGGAGAGAGAAACAGGAATGGTTGCTCCCCCCAGCTGTGGGACACCCTCTCTTGCCCAGCACCCCTGTATCTCCAGCGCCCACACACGCCACTGAATGCCAAAACATGCCAGTGAGGTGGCGGCTGAGCAAGTTCATTCCTTACCTAGTGTGTGGCATGGATCCAAAATATTTCAGTCCTCTTCCTGATTGTCTTATTGTGAGATTCTCACCAGAAAATGAAATACATCCCAGGTGGTTCAAATAAAGAGACTTTAATGCGGGATCTATTTAACATAAGTGAGACAGGCAGGGTCGAGGGAATTAACCAGAGATGTTGAGACCACTTGGGTGGGTGGAGCCCAGACCTCCACAGGTCTGAAGGGGCAAGCAGAGACACTGGGATTTCTAGAGCCCAAGGAGAGCAAGAGCAGCAGGGACACTGTCGGAGTGGCCATGGGCAGGAGCGGTGGTTGTGAAGCGTTCAGCACCCAAGGAGGGAGGGAGCAGGAGAGAAACCCTCGACTTCTCCTCCTCTGGCCCTTCTATCTCCTGTTAGTTCCTTCCACTGGCCAAAGCCAACAAGGCTCTGGTAGTGACCCCACTGGTTCCTCTCCTGGGTCATCGTCTCCCTGGCTCAGAGCAGGGCAGAAAGCAGAGAGAGGCTAGAGGGCAGGGTAGCAGCTGAGAAGCGGGCACCCACTGGTGCGGGGAAGAGACTGCAGGGGCTGAGAGGGATCCAGGAGATGAGGAAGCAGATCCATAGGCAGAGTGTTCCCGCCCTCAGTCCCTGGGGAGTGTGAGCTGCAGGGAAGTGATTAGACCATATCCAGGAATCTCATCCTGGACCCATAATTACATGTACAGGAACTTTTTTAAAGAGTTGATGGCAATGGTTTTAATGTCTCATAAATATTCCTCTAAGGATTCTCCCACAAGAAAGGGGTGGTTTCGTTTCTCAGGCCAGGAGCCAGCCCCGAGCCTTTGGAGAGGAGGCTCCCAGGCGTTTCTGGAGAGGAACTCCTGTGATAGCAGCCTCCCTCTGCTCCCACCCCCGGCTCCAGGAAGAGTGCAGGCACTGGGTTCCAGGAGCTCCAGGAACCCGTGGGGTCTGCCTAGAGGGGAGCTTCCTTCACAGATTTTTCCCCAGGAGCTGGCAGTGGCGTTGCTGACGCTGATCTCAGGGTGCGCGGCAATGTGGGTGCTGGCAAAAGCTTCTTTGGGAACGCCATGTTTGTTCATTTTGACTAAATTCTGGCATGTGCATAAGTAGGAGGCTTTTATTCCACCAAAAGCAAAGTCTGCACAGGGCAGAGGAAAGAAACACCAGGCAGAAGAAACAAGAGCATCGACACGCGTGTGAAGCCCCCCGGTTAAGGAAAGACATTCACAGCCCCCCGGTTAAGGAAAGATGTTCACAGAGACCATCTCCTCTAATCTTCAGAGAACCCCCACAGCGTGGGCACTGGTGGCTCAGCTGAATCAGCTCAGGAGTTGCCTGCTGAAGGGCACCCAGGCTGAGGACTTAGGTTCGAATCTCAGCCCTCCTTTGAGGAGAGGTGTGGCCTTGGGCGACTTCCGATACTTCTCTGATTCTCTATTTTCTTCTTTGTAGAATGGCATCATAATTGTGTCTGAGTTGAAATAATTTATGCAAAAGCCTTCTACTGCATTATCTGGCACATGCCAAAGGCTCCCTAAATGTGAGCTGATTTTGAAGTTTGGAATGAGCCAAAGCCTCAGCCTTCCCTTTGTGGCACATCTTTGCTCATGGCTCTACTCAAGGCTTGCCAACCACCAGTCTACCTTCCCCTTCATACCTGATGCCTGGCTCTGTGTTCCATCAGAGAGGGGATCCGTGAAGATGTGTTGAATGAATGATTGAGTGGTGAGCAAATGGTGGGGACTCTTCAAATACGGGGCCAGGTCTGACATGTCTGAGCTGCTACAGAAGCCGTGGCTGCAGTGCACCCTGGGCACTGCAGGGCACCCTGGGGTATTCCAAAAACCTGATGCATTTAGAAAGCTCTGCGCACTGACTTTTTCCTCCTGGAGTTTCTTCAGGCCATTTAAGCTGTGGGGCATGATTGCACCATTGGCTATAATTACCGCCTGCCTGAGGAGGACTTGTTTTGAAGTCCAGGTTGGACTTAGCTGCCCCCTGACTGATCACTTGAGAAGCCTGATAATGGCAGGGAATTGGGCCACCCGAAGAGCGCTGTTGCCAAGGGAAGGTGAAGCCGGTGTAGCAGGGAAGTCAGCAGGGCCCTCTAACCCCCACAGGTCCCATGCTGAAGAGTCAGGGCTGCAAGGAGCCTGTCAGAGATCTCAGAGCAACTAGAGAGTCCTACTGTGTGCTGGTCCCCTGCAGCAGGGCCTTAGCGTAAGTTATCTCCTTTAATTGTCTCAGAACTCTGTGTTCTGTGTTATTCTTCTCCTCCACAGGCTGTTGAGACACCAAGATTCAGAATGGCCCCTCAGCCAGTTCACGGTCACAAAGCATGTATTTGGCACCAAGCCTTACCACACAGCCCCTAATATTCAACACTGCCTACAGGACTTCTAGTCACACACACAGGAACCTTCCGCATTCAATTCCGAGTGCTGTCAATTGCCTTTCCCTGAAGAGTGAAAGGGATTAGATCAACATTTCCCCCCATTTCTTCCCTGGAGCACTTGGAACATGAGATGCTTGGCTGTAAAAGTGTTCTGATCAAATATATTTGGGAAATTATTCTCCATCTTCTCAGAGTGTCACAACGCACACTCCTAGGTAAGATCCTGAGGAGGCCTGCAGTCAAGAAGCCATATCAAGCCAGCTTTTCCCAAGCCTTCGGGACCAAGAACCTTTGTTTTGTTAGCATGTATTAGCATCCTACAGAGCTAAGTAAACACTGAAATCGATGAAGCAGTCTTGTTCCCAAAACCTGACTCAGCAAGTGGGCCTCGGAGTCCAGGATCGTCCCTGACACCACCGGGTCCCTGACGCAGCTTTGCATCCCCGCCTCCAGGGCTCAGTGCAGCCCTGTGTACCCGCCCATTCCCACTTGTTTTCCCCACACTGTCTTGATGAGGAAAATGCCCTTGTATGCCACTCCCAAGAACTCCTAATACCTCATGAGATAATTTAAAACACAACTCCACTGGATAATTTCGACTTGCTTTTCTTATTAAATGTTTATTGCCTTTCTGAACATGTCTGCCATCTTACCTGCTCTTATAAAAGGACACTGGGAGGCTCACCCCTGTATGTGTTGAGGAGGGAGGGCTGTGCAGATTGAGAAAACTGGCCCTGGCTCCCTTTGCCTCCCCAGCCCCATCCACATAGCTCCCTCCTCTACTTTTCAGGGAACAGAAAAGGAGGAAGGAGCAAATGAAGGTGACTGGACTCCCACATGTCCAAAACAGAGTTATCAAACCCCAGAGGTCCTCCCGTCTCAGTCCCCCTGCACTGCCCCCCACAAGCCAGTCTCTTTCTCAATTCATGCCCATGTGTAAACAGCACCACCCTCCCCCCAGTTGCTCAAGCCTACACCCTGGAAGCCACCTCCATTTTCATTTCCCCCAACACCCTTCAGCCTGTCTACTGCCCAAGCCTGTTTGGAGTAAGTGCAGTTTGTTGTGTGGGCTCTAGAACCCGATGACCTCAGTTCAGATCCCACCTCTACCACTTCCTGTGTGGTCTTCGGAAGTTACCTAACCTCTCTGGTCCTGTTTTTTCTCACCAGAAGATAATAAGAGTACCGACCTCAAAGGGCTGCCAGGAAGATCACATGAGATAGTGAATGCTCAGCGCTTTATTCAGTGCTGGATAGCACTCCAGTAAATGTCAGATGTTATCAGTACTCCTTCTGATCCCGTCCATCTCTCTCCGTCTTGACTGGTGCCACTCTGGTGCAGTGCTCCGTCTTCTCTCCCTGAACCTGTGCTCAAACAGGATCCCATTTTCACACTATGCTAGTACAGTCTCCACACAGCAGCCAGAATATATTTTTATTTTCATTTATTCTTTTTATTCTCACCTGAGGACATTTTATTCTTCATTGCTTTTCAGAGAGAGAGGAAGTGGGAGAGAGAGGGAAAAAGAGAAACATCAACGTGAGAGAGAAACACTGATTGGCTGCCTCTTGTATGTACCCTGACCAGGGGCCAAACTCACAATCCTGACATGTGCCCTGACTGGGAATTGAACCCATGACTTTTCTGGTTACAGAACGACACTCCAACCAACCGAGCCACACCAGCCAGGGCCAGAGTAAACTTTTACAAGTACAGATATAACAATGTCATTCTACTGCATAAAAGCCTTTAAGTAGGTTTCTCATCACAATTGAAATGAGATTTTGAGATGCTATGTGGCCCGGGAAGTGGCTCCTGGACCTTCCTCATGCTGCTCTCACCACCCTCCCATTCTCACCTCTCTCACCTCCCTCATGCAGTGCTGAGCACCCTGCCATCTACCCCACTCCTTCTACCCCCCTACCCTTTTGCCACAGAGTGGAATTTGCTTATGTTGTGGTCTCTAATGCACCTGTTCTGCCCCTTACAAAGACCTTCCCTTGGGCTTTCTCATCAAAACATGAATTTCCTCACTGCTGGAATTATCTCATTTTCTCATTTATTGTCAGGCACCCCTACTAGCCCTCTATGAGGACATGTGGACAGGGGCTTTGGCTCATCACTGTGTTCTCAGAATGAGTGCAGAAGAGGGAATAGAGAAAAAATACGTTATAGGCTGGCTGAGCCCTACTTTCCCATCTTCCCTTTATTATCCCCATTTTATAGATGGAAAAGTTGAGTTCCTTTCCCAAGCTCTCCTAGTTTATCAATGGCGGGACTTAGATTTACACCGAGGCAGTCTGGGGCCTGCACCCACCGCTTCACCGAGCTCTTCCGCATCCTTTAGTGGTGGAAACTGCATGTGAACTGAAGACGAGGTGAGGAAGTGGTTTGCAGCACGATGGCCCCTAGTGTGACCATCGGGACTGAGAATCTAGAAGAAAGAACTAAATTTTTCCTCCCACACCAGTCACTTAGCTGGGCAGCTGTGTAACCTGCCTTTCCTGTTAGTCTTACTTCTTCTCACTCATCTACTTTTGTTCCCCCCTGTGTGCACTGAGGGAGGGCTTGATCCCACATCTAGACTGTGAGGCCTCAGGTAGAGACCAGGGGAAGGAACCGGACAGGGCCTCCTGGCCCAGGGCTCCGCCTGCAGGCTGCAGGTGGGTCCCCGAGGTGTGGGGCAGATTCGGGGATTTGGATGTTTTTCCCCCACAGTCCATGGCATAAGAGAGCAAAGTATTAGTACCTAGGGAGAAGCAGTCATCCTTTCAGCCCCCAAATTCATTGGCAATATGCCAGCAGCTTTGTGTGTTTTAAAAAAATTTAGACCTTGGGTCTAGAAAAAGTTAATTCTCAAGGAAAGCATGGAGAGTAGAGATGGAAACGTGAAAAGGTATTCAGCTGCGTTTAGTGTTTGAGTCTGCTCTTTGTGTGTGGGAAAGACACACTGGGAAAATACCCTGGGCAGGTCACGAAAGGGTGGGGAAAGGTCACCCTGGCAGGAAGAATTCTACAGTAGTCCCCCTTCTCTCCAGGGGATATGCTTCCAGACCCCAGTGCATGCTGGAAACCAAAGATTGTACCAAACCCTGTATATACTACTTTTTTTTTTCCTATACGTAAATAACTTTCACTTAAAAGAAGCACTTTACAGCTTTTCTTTGGCATATCCAAATTGCCAGCATCTCTACTCTCGCACTTTGAGGCCATTAGTGAGTAAAATAGTACTTAAACACAGCACCAAGATACCACAAGAGTGGGTCGGATAAGGTGGCTACTAATAGGCGGGCAGCACACACAGCATGGACACACGGGACGAAGGGATGGCCCACATCCAGGTGGGGCAGAGAGGGTGGTTGGCCTGAGATTCATCACTCTGCTCAGAATGGCAGGCGGTTTAAAGTCTATGAATCGTTTATTTCTTTAATTTTCCATTTAATATTTTGGGACCATGGTTGACTTTAGGTAAGTAAAACTGTGGATAATGGGGGATTGCTATATATTTTTTGACTGGTCTATATTGTTTTTTGGTTTTTTTTTTAACTTGTGTTTCTTTGTGGGATATTGTCCCTTTTCAGTAAATCCCTTTCTGTCCCCTGTTTCCTAGGAAGCACAAAGCACCACTCTTTTAGGGCACATGTAACCCTTCAGACACCCTCCTGGAAGGGCTGCCCAGTACCGCCTTCTCAAGGGAAGGCTTAGCTCACTGTCTGGCACAGCCAGCACTTGGCCGGAGCTGACTCTTATGTTCAGAACAGAAGTCAACTTGGTGGCTTAAAACAACAGAAAATTATTCTCTCACAGTTCAGGAGGCCAGAAGTCTAAAAGCAGAACCAGTGGCTAAAATCAAGTTCTCAGTGGCACTGTGCTCCCTCCGGAGGCCCTGGGGAGAATCCGCTCCTTGGCTCCTCACTGGTGGCTGCAGGCACTCCTTGGCTTGTGGCCGCATGGCTCCAATCTTTGCCTTCGTCTTCATGTCACCTCTCACGTGTACG
Organism: Carollia perspicillata; assembly: GCA_004027735.1. Lineage (NCBI taxonomy): Eukaryota > Metazoa > Chordata > Mammalia > Chiroptera > Phyllostomidae > Carollia > Carollia perspicillata. The sequence goes on from PVKM010019421.1 coordinate 13,872, forward strand.
TCAAATCTCCTCTTGCCTCTTTCTTACAAGGACATTTGTGATGGTATTTAGTGCTCACCCAGATAACTCAGGATAATCTCCCCATTTTAAGGTTCTTAACCACACCTGAAACAATCCTTTTTCCAAATAGAGTAACATCTATAGGTCAGGAATTAGGACCCGGTGTCCTTGGAGGCCATTCGTCAGCCTATCGCCTAGCTCTAGGGTCCACACACAGAATATTCATGGGTTCTCTTCTGAGAGCTGAGACAGACGGGCAGGGGCACACTGCCCAAGCAAGAGCAGTGCAAGAAATTAGCAGGGGGTCACTGTCATCCTTGGGGAGAGAGGTGTACTTTGGCCAGCTTCTATGAGCATTCGATGTGAGATGTTGGGACCACAGTTCATTCATTTATCAAAAAATTATAGGGCAGCCCTGACCAGTGTGGCTTAGTTGGTTGGACATCATCTCACAAACAAAAAGGTTGCTGGTTCAATTACCAGTCAAGGCACATGCCTAGCGTGTGGGTTCGATCCCAGTTGGGACATGTACAAGAGGCAAATGGCTTTTCTCTCCCACATTGTTTCTCTCCCGCATTGATGTTTCTCACCCTGTCTTTTCCTTCCCTTTCCCTCACTCTCAAAATAAATAAATAAATAGATAGATAGATAGGTAGATAATTTGGAAAATTATCGGGCAGACATTGTATACCCAGCCCTCCCTAGTTCTCACTGCAGACAATGGAATAGGCCAAGAGACTATTCTATGTACTCTGGCAAGTGCTGAAACGGAGGAATGTATTGACAAGGGTAGTTCAGCCCTGCCTGAGAAGGCTTCCAGGAGGAGGCAATACTTCAGTGGAGGCTGAAAGGTAAGTAGGAGTTGGCGAGGTAGACCCAGGTCAGGGGAAGGGTGTCAGCATAGCAGCATCTACAAAGCCGTATGATCAAGATCAAACCAACCTTTGACCTGCCGAAGTTGCTCCATAGTCACCTGAGGACTGAGATAAATCTTGGCTGAGGACACCTACAGCCACAATTTCATCTGTTATTTTGTTTTCATTGTACCCGTTGCTGTTAAACGTGTCTGGTATCTTTCCCCCTCAGAGCCCCTCCTTATGGGTGAAACCCGCCAAAGGAGAAAGGACAGGTCAGTGAGTCTCTGTAGGGTGACAGGGCTTGTCTCCTGTCCTGCTGCCTTGTACAGGTGGCCTGTAGTGGCAAGACAGGCAGACTGGCCAGCCGTAAAATCGGAATGCAAACCAGCTGCTAATTAGAGACTTGTCAGGTCTAAAGAATCCAGTCCCATGGTGTTCTCAGTGTTAACATACCTTTTCTTTTAAAAGGTAAAAGCACATCCCGTGTTTCTCACTGAGGCTTTTCAATGTGCTTAGTATAGGGTGACCAGCAGTGTGCTCCGGTCCCTCCCACCACGCTCCCAGGGAACAGACGCCCTCCCTCAGCGGCTCCACTTTGCAGCCTCTTTCCTTCAGCTGGGACTCCCTTACTGCAGGTCTGACTGCCAGCCCCTGCCCGCCTTCCTGCCTCAGCTTAAAGGGCACGTCTCTATTTACATTTACACAGCTTTGATCGAATATGTGTGTGTTAATTGTTTAGTACTTTTCCTTCCTGAGGACAGCGGTCTACACTGTTTTGTTGACCCCATCTCTACCATATAGCAAGCATACACTAAATATATGTTGAGTAAATGAAAGGGTATTTCTTAAAAAAAAAATCAAAGATAACCCAAGTATTTAATGAAGAGAATGATTTAACATTCATGATACATCCATGCTATGTAAAAATCTTTAGCTTTAAATATGTTCTGGAAAGATTTTTTTATTAGAAAGGTTATAATGTTGAATGGAAGAAGCAAGATAAAAATCTATGTATAGTCTAATCTCAGTTTTATAAAATTCACGTATATTTTCCTGAAAATATATCAAAATATTGGCATATGGATGGTTAAGGTATATGATCATTGTTTTTGTTTTACTTTCTAATTCTTTCCCAAGTTTTCTTTAATGAGAACATACGACTTTTGTTTAAAAAAAAAACTTAAAATATCGGCGAGGCTCCTTTGAGCCATCTGGTGTCCTGGCCCTTCCTTGTACGCATCCTAATCTTTTACTTACACACTACGGGCTTACCGGGAGTGAATGGAGGGCCCTGCCAGAATGATTTAGCCAATTAACTTATTCATTAACTGCCATAGCATCTTATATGTGCTGGACAAAAGATTTAGAGTAATCCTTGTTATGGGATGGACAAAGGGAATATTTGAAATCTCTCTCTCATTCCCCTCCAGCCTTTCTCATGGAATTCCCACAGGGACTAAAGCCCAGGGAAAAGGGACGAAGTGGCTTTAGAGTCTCTGAAAGGAGAGTGAGTTCAAGGCGGGCCTGCAGTCGCAGCCAGAGCGGAGTTCCTGTGAGGTGTGCCTGCGTTTACCAATGGTCCCAGACTTCCAGCTGCATTTACCTTCTTTGTAGCGCATTCTTGCAGTTTGTTAAAACTTAGTTGTAGCATTATGTCTTTCCATGTTCTACAGCTATTTTAGAAGTTAACCTGCCATCATTTTTTTTTATTACACTGCCAAAAAAAAACCTTTAGTATTAATCTCTGTGGGTGAGTCTGGGACAAAACCAAATCTTCATATAGAACAAGGCTTCTCAATCCTTTCGGAAAATGTGTAGACAACATGTATTTCCTGGGCTCCATGATGCCATTTTGAACTCTTACCTTAAGGATATGACCTAAGATAAGACAAAAAAAGATTTCATACCTAAAGGTAGCTTTACACTATCCATAAGCGTGACATAAATGTCTGACAATAAGGCAGTGAGGTCTGCAGTACAGCTGGCCGTCTGTGTCCGTGGGCTCTGCATCTGCGGATTTCACCAACCCCAGATAGAAAACATTTTTTTTAATGTTTTGTTTTGGTGGCTTGGACTCCGTAGTTAGGCCTATGCTGATTGCCTCTATACTAGATACATATATACTTTTTGTGTGTGTCATTATTCCCTAAACAATACAGTACAATAAGTATTTATAGCATGTACATTGCATTAGGCAGTTATCGAGAGATGATTTAAAGCATTTGGGAAGATGTGTGTAGGTTATATGAAAATGCAATGCCATTTTATATAAGGGACTTGAGTACCCTGGGATTTGGGTATCCATAGGAGTGGGGTGGGGTCCCCATCAATACAGAGAGATAACTGTAATTGTTTTCACTCAGTGGACTAAAGGCAGCTGTTTGAAATGATTGTTTTAAATAACAAGACAGTATGCAACATGTTTATCACCTTAGATTCCGTTTCTACATTGGTGTGTAGGTATATGTAAATTTATGTCTAAAGACTATGTGACAGGTGGCTTATTCACACAAAGACACAGACGTCCTCCCCACACACATCCTAATCCCTGCGAAAGTGCACAGGGGACCTTTCTGCTGGTATCATTCTTAATTATGCATTAATAACCATGTGTGCTGGAGGTGATTTAGAGGGGTCAGTGTGTCACAGAGTTGGAGTGATTAATCTCTGAAGATTTCAGTCCTCAAGGAGTGCCCATTATTTCCCTGAACTTTTTTCCTTGGTAAATCATCAGATGACCGTTGGCTCTGGCTTGATTGACTTTATGGAAATTGCTATCTCTCCCTCCCCCGTCGAGTTTGGTGGCTGGACATGGATTGCTCCTGACCCAGTGTTCCTGGCTTGCTTATGCGTCCCCTCTCTCCCACCTGCCCCCATGCTCCAGCCTCGGACACCCCGAATGTCCTGGCACACTTGCTTTCCTCTGCCTGGGAATTTGTGGAATTGAAAGTAACCTCTAGGAATCAGGCCCTTGAACTTTGAAACCCAGTTCTTTGCCTTTAACTTCCTGGTTCCTTTGAGATTGCAATGAACTCCATGGTGCAATGGGTGTTTATATAAAACAATTATTTTAGGCCTGGCTGGTGTAGCTCAGTGGACTGAGTGCGGGCCTGTGAACCAGAGGATTGTGGTTCGATTCCCAGTCAGGGCACATGCCTGGGTTGCAGGCCAGTTCCCAGCAGGGGACACATGAGAGGCAACCATACACTGATGTTTCTCTCCCTCTCTCCTTCCCCTCTAAAGATAAGTAAATAAAGTCTTAAAAAAAAAAAACAATTATTTTAGGAATCACCCACCTCCCCATATTTTACATTTCAGATTAACAAAATGGAATTTATTTATTTATTATTTATTTTGCTGGAGAAAGTGTAGAAATGTGGTGACCTCAGATGCTGGCTCTCAGGTGATCAGGAGATCAGGTGGTCAGATGATGTCCCTCCCTCCTTCTTCTTCGTTGTATAAAACTGCTGATTTCTTTGTTGTATAAAACTGCTGATTCCAGAGAACATTCCCTGATCATCCACTTACCCATTCACTCATTCATTCACATCTCCATTCACCCACCACTCATCCATCCATCCAGCCAGCCTTCTATCCCACAGATGTTGACTGAGCATCTGTTATATACCAGATACTACTCTAATTACTACAGATATAGCAGTGAACAAAAGAAAAGACAAAAACATCTTCCCTATTATATATACATAATATGTGTGTGTATAAAGTCCTTTGTTATACATATATCTTTAGGTATTTTTAAAAACTGCCTCAATAAATAAAAAAGCAAAAACTTCCCATACTAACCATTCAGTGATCTCCCCTCTATGTTTTGAAAATGCCTCCATGAATATACTTTACTGGCTTCTTGGCTGGCCCCCAGCAGGCTGTGGGAGCAGGACTGTGGCCCGAGTCAGCTTGTCTCCAGGACACCAAGGCTCACCATCCATCGCCCTCAAGTACAAGGCAGTAACTTAATTTATCAGAAGGAAGGGATGAACAGGGGGCCTGACATTCACTGAGACGCTGCTGTACCCTGCGTCTCGTGGTCATGAGCTTGTGTATTCTGCCACACAGGCATCTTGTTCCTGTTTCACAGCAGAGGAAACTGAGGCTCCGAGAAGTCACGTGGCTTGTCTGTGACAGACCTCTCTGCTTAGATTATCAGCCATGAGAAAAGACCTGTTTCTGATTACATACATGAATAACTAGCAGTTGTAGGCCTTGACCGCATCTGTCTGCCCAACACCATGGCTGACTTCCTATAGGAACCCTGGAAAGGGAGAGAGGCCTGGTTCTACCAACGGAGCAGGGGTTTCTGTGGTCCTGACACAGCAAAACCATCCACTACCCTCGACATATCATTTTAAACTCCCTTTCTTGCAGATTCTCTTATTATATTTTACTGCCAGAGAAAATGGTCCTGCCGTCCAAATCTCATCATATGGGTCCTGACTTGATTACAAACCTTGGGATGTCCATCTATTAAGTATTGGATTGACCTTTTGAAACTGAGATTGGAAAAAACAAATAAAATCACCATTCCAAACATAATTTATAACCTGGGATAATGATACAAAAGTCATTCTGTCGATGCCAAACTGTTTGTGACCCTCTGAGAGTCGCGGCGTTTCCTCTGCACAGGGGCGCAGAGGCAGAGCAGGAGCCCCGCTGATCTGGCTCTCAAGGTCTTTGCTGCTGTTTCCAGGTCCAAGTTCTGCCCCTGACGTGCTGGGGTTCTTCCTCCATCAGTGGCAGCTGTCATGCACTGCCACCTCTCATCCCGGCACATTTGCTAAATGCTGCCTGGAGCCATTTGCCCCTGTCGTCAAGACAGAAGTGCAGCTCTGAGCTCAGGAGGTAAATGAAGACTCTTCTTCAGAATGAGGAGGGCGCTGGGGACCTGGGTGATCTCAGGAGCTGTTTGCCTTCCCCAGAGGCTTCTGCCTTCATAGTCATAATCCTCTTAACAGCTCCTGTTTCCTCTGTGCCTTTTCTCCAGGAATGCAGCACGTTTGGGGGCCACGGTTCCCTGGCGAGTCTGCAAGCACACCTCAGGGAATGGGCATTGTTGGGGCAGGAGGAGCCCCTTTCTTGCTGGGAAGGGCAGACCCTTCATTCAGAGTTTTCCATGGGCAGGGGGTGTGGGGAGGTGAGTGGGCTGAGTGGGTTTTAACAGAACGAGAAGGCAGCTGTGAGCCCTGTGTTCAAGTGCATGTTATGGTCTTGTCTTGGTAATGAGGCCCATGCCACGCTGGCAAAGGTGGTGGACTCTACACATCAGAGCCCTAGAGAGCTTCCAGCCACGGGACCAGGAAAAGCTGAGCTCTTTCCTCTTTGGCCCCAGTTTCTCGGAAGAAGCATTCAGTGAACTTGCGACATGAAAGCATCTTGAAACTATAAGGTGACCATGCAGAATGGTTGTTATTAACATTCTTGCTCTTGGCGCCATGGGGCCAGAATACCACCTGTTTCTTGGCCAAGTCCGGCAGAGTCATCTGGTAGGAGGGGCGCTGTGCAGGCGTCCTGGGACTGGGGGTTAAGGCCTGCCTCTGGGGCTCACGTAGTTGCTGGGTGATCTTGGGCCGGTCGTTTCCCTTTTCTGAGCTCCATTCCTGCATCTGTAAAAGGAAGACCGCCTTAGAATCTCCAGGGTTTTGTGTGGATTAGCCCAGCAGATCGGAGTGAAAGTGCCTTGCAAGTCTAGTCGCATACACCGCTCCATCTCCATGAACTCTGCCCTTGTCGTCTTTAACTGGTCAGGGTTCAGCCCTAACTTTTCAAATGGTGCCCACCCCTGACACCCCCGCCTTGATTCACTCTCCCTGTTTTATTTTTCTCCATCGCAGTCATCACTCCCTGACATTGTATTTCAACCTCTTTAGTGTTTGTCTGTGATCTCTCTGACTCCATGACCACAAAGGTGATGTCTTCTCATTGGTTCATTGCTCCATCCCCAGGCCTGGAAATGGAGCTACTGGCATACAGTAGGTGCTTACTTGTGGAATGAAAGAATGTCTACACTGCTGTTCTGCCCTCTCTAAGAAGCCTCACTATGAGAGGGAAACTGACCCACTAGTAAACAAGGCAGAGCCTGGCACAGAGAGGCTTCATCTGGAAAATTTGCTGACCTCGGGAGCCATGGAAACGTATGGTACTGGCGGGGTTCCTGGCCCTGTGTAAGCTGTTCTTGCTCTCAGGCTGCGGGTTCACTACTCTAAGCCCTGTTTCCGTACCTACAGGGTGAAATGAGACTACCAACTTTAACATCTCCTTTATTATTTTTATCCTCACCTGAGGACATTTTTTTCATTGCTTTTTGAGAGAGAGGAAGGGAGAAAGAGAAACATCAATGCAAGAGAGAAGCATCGATTGGTTGCCTCCCTAATGAGGCCAGACTAGGGATCAAACACGCTGGGACAGGGGATTGTACGTGCCAGGACCAGGGGGCGAACCTGCAACCTTTCGGTCACAGGGTGACACGCCAACCAACCAAGCCATACTGGCCAGTGCCACCATGTCCCCATATCACTTAAACCAGGGACAAATGTAAAAGAGGCTGTAATCATTGTGGTTGGTATAGGTTCTAGATCTTCTTTGAGTGGGGGGGTTGGCTAGGGGTGAGGAGGGATGGAGGGGATATCATGAGGTCATTGGACACCTTAGAGGTGACAGAATACCAGGTGCCCCATAAGTACCCAATTAAAATCTTACCATCACTCAAAGAGGCTGGGGTCAGTAGCCCATCTCACAAGGAGAAAACTGAGCCTTAGAGCAGGTTCAGTGGTGTGGCCGGGTCCCACAGCTGCCATGTCACGGAGGAGGATTTGACGACAGGTCAGTCTGACTTCTGGACCATCACAATCCCCTGGGTCCCAGGAGCTTCCCTGGAACATGTCATGGAGGCTGTTGGCTTCTGAGAGTCAGGCTGTGCTGCTACAGTCAGGGGTGTGTCCAGCCTTTTGGCGTCTCTGGGCCACACTGGATGAAGAAAAGTTGTCTTGGGCCCCACATTAAATACATCATGACACATTATCATAAAAAAAAACCTAATGTTTTAAGTGCATTTATGATTTTGTGTTGGGCCGCCTTCGTCGCCATCCCGGGCTGCATGCGGCCGGTGGGGCCACAGGTTGGACACCCCTGGACCTCTAGTGGGTGAAAAGGGCAGGGCCACATCCACCATCAACGAGGCACCTGATGCTCTGGCTGCTGGTAGATGTCAGGCGTTGATGTTTGAGTTAGTCCTTGCTCCTGTTATGAAATAGCATCACTGGACTGTGTGAAGCCCACTTTTTTGAACTATTGATTCCCTTTTATCCAGGTTTCCCACTCTTACTTTCTTCTCCCATAGGTTTGAAGTTAAGCCTTTTGTTTATGTGTGTTCTTTTAAGACAAGTTTTGTTTTTTGTTCAAGTGCTTTTAACGTGCATGGATGATACTATGCTACAGACCTCATTGTCTTTCCTACATTTTTCTTTAGGCAGTTTGTCCCTAAGATCCATCTTTGTTACTTAGTTTAGTTCATTGTTTCTAACTGCTGCAGAATAGTCCTTGTGTGTCTGCACTGCCTCTGGTGTGTGCATTCCCCAGAGAGGGGCACTAGGAGAGATTCGAGCTCCCTATTGGTATCAACAGCATTGCAGTGGACCTCCTCCTACATGACCCAAACAGACTTGCACAGATTGTTCAGTTATGCCAGGCTCTGTATACCTGGCATAGAGCATGTGCACTTGACTTAGTTCCAGATTGCTCTCCCTGAGGAGACTGCTCTCCCCGAGGCCGTCCCAATCGCTGCTCACCCTGACGTGAAGCCTCCTACTTCTTGTATCTCTTCATAGCCTCTGACACTTAAGGGAGATATGTTTATTTTTGTCAGTCTGATGGGTGCAGGCATAGCTTACTGTTTTTTTAAATTTGTTTGCTCTTATTTACTTGACTACAAATAAGTTTGAATGTCTACATAATGTGTTGGCCTTTGGGGGTTCTCTCCATTGAATTATGTCTCCTTATCCTTTGTCCATTCATCATTTAGGGTTCCTGACATTTTCTTGTTCCCTGGAAAGAGCTCCTAGTGTATTCTAAATATTAGTCCCTTGTCACTCTTAGACAAATATCTTCTCTCAAAACATATTCATCTATTCATTTTGTGAATCAAATGCTTTGATTATGGGATTATCAAATGCATCACGTTTTCACCTTAGAATCTGCGCATTTGGGGTGTCGAGACGTCCTTTTCTCATCACAGGTCACCAACATGCTCTCTGCACTTCCTTCGAACAGCCGCGGAGGCGGAGGGAGCGCCAGCCTTGTGCTCCTGCTAGCGGAGGCTCAAGCTTATGAATCCCAGGCTGGCGTGGAGGGTAGAGGGTTTTCTTTTCTTTCCTTCGAAGGACCCCATAAGCCAACAGAAAGGCAATTAGGCAAAGAGGCTTTAATTAAATTTTGCATTTTTTAATTTTTCCGAACTTCAGGAGTGCTCCTACCTTGGATCACAGAGGCAATTGTTAATGAGCGGAAGTGTCCCTGGGAGCTCTGCTGCTATAACGTCTGGAGACAAGGAGGCCCGTGGCCCCCAGTTCCACTCGAGTCTGATAACTTCTGGTGTTGGGCACAGAGGCACCTGCGAAATTCAGGATTATTGGAAATCAGGGAGGAGACTGACCTGTGCCCTCTTAGGGGGCTCATCTCTGCACAGAAGGGCCACAGTGGGATGAGAGCAGGAGCCTGGCTCAGCGAATCACCGGGCCTCTGTCGTTTGCTGGGCTTCACTACCAGGGCCCACACCTCCTTCACATTGGTTCTAGGTGAAGGTGAAGTTTAAGAAATTAAAGCAGCACAGGGGGAGTTGGTGCATGTCACCCTGTCTGGCCTCCATACTGTACTGATGGGGAAACAGACCCAGAGTGAGGAGGTACCTTATTAAACACCACACCGCTTGTGAGTTGGAGACTCAGGGCTAGAACCCAGGCTTCCTAACCGCAAGCCAGAGTCTGACTACTCCCCTTGGAAAGAACCCAGGCTTCGGAGACAGGCAGTCCTGAGTCTGAACCTAGGTCTAACGCCTGTTAATTTAGTAACTACGTAAATAAATGTGTTTGCCATTGTGGTGAGTGCTTTAAATGACATAGACGCAGAGCTGTGAGATCTCGGAGAAATTTGACCCAGTCTCAGATCAGAGAAGGTTCTCGAAGTAAATGGGCTGAAGTCTATAGATGAGTCCAACTTAAGTTGTGGGAGACGGGGCTTGCTGGATAAATGGATGGTGGATGGATGACTGAGAGTCTGGGTTTACGAGGTTGGTTCTTTCCCCACCCTGATCTCTCTCATTCTCGCCCAGGGAGGCCTGCTGGTGAACTACTGAATCTGACAATGTGAGGAGAGGAAGATCTCTTTCCCTGACTGTCCGGCCCCTGAATATTTCACTTAAAGCTGAACACCTGTTCTATTGAAGCACTCACCTCTGTCCCTACCCACTTCTTTGA